>PVJO010006747.1:0-11006 GCA_004026905.1 Hystrix cristata
GGCCTTTTCAGCCAGCTTCTGGGCAAACGTAACAGAAAGTGTAAGTCCCACACGCACGCCACACTGTCCCCTTCCACTGCTTAGTCTCCCGCGTAGACAGGAGTCTGTCCTATAGGATGTTGATATCTTAACCATCACGTTGGTATCTCATTTACATTTTGTAAATATTTCTTATTAACTCTACTTTCCGTCCTCCCTACCAGAGTGATAACTCCATGTAAGCAGGGGGACCCCCCCATGGCTGTACTTGCAGCATGAGCACCTTGTCTCAATCATAGTAGGTACTCAGCAAATGTTCTTTTAGGTGGGGCTTGAGATTTAGCTCAGTGCTTAGAGTGCTTGCCTTGTAAGCTCAAGGCCCTGCGTTCAATCCCCAGCACCAAAAAAAAAAAGTTCTTTTAGGGAACTAATGAAAGTCACCTTTGACTAGAACCAAATGTTTGTACTACTCCCAGCTATGATGCTGTTAATGCTACATTGTGTCTACCAACCAGCTTCTGCAAGAATCAATACTTTGCCAATTAGGTCTTTTTTGTTTGTTTTTGGTGGTGGTGATGAAGAATAAAGCCAGGGCCTTGTACATGCTAGGCAAACACTCTGCCACTGAGCTATACTGCAATTCCTTGATTTATTTGCTGACACAGGTCCTTGCTATGCAGCCTAGGCCAGCCTGCAAATCACAATCCTCCTGCCTCATCCTCCAGAATGCATGCTGGGAGTCACCATGTCCATATTAAATTATGATTTTTAAATTTTTACATTTGTTAATATGTTTGACATTTTTAACTAGGGTATTTCAAAGTATATTCCAAGTATCCCTTGACCTCAAGCATGAAATCTAACAAGCTATGCGATCCACAGCATCTACTCTAACATTCACTACCTAATAAGGACTGTATGAAACACAGCCAAAGTAGCATCCCTGAGTTACTTGTGTAGCTGTAAACAAGGGCCTGGGGGTGTAGCTCGGGGGACTAAACAAAAGAAGTAAAAGCAGCTATGAGCAGCTTACACCCTAGACTGAGCCACTTAAGGGAGAGGCTACTGGAAGGACCTGTTAACACACACATTCCAAAAGAGTCATGATATAGAAGCTCTCATACCTCCTGTGCTTGGCTCAAGCCTCAGTTTTTCAAAGTGTCACAGGTCATAAGCCGTGTCCTCATTGTGTACCATCCCAGAAACTCTGACCTTAATCCAGACCGGTTCCAACCACCAAACATCACAGCGCCTCCTGCATCAAAATCCCAAGGATTGGTCAGTGATGAATTTATAGGAGGAATCAGCAGGAAGCAGAGCACAGAGCCTGCCATTGCACTGTACTTGCCCAGGTCTCCACAGGGCCATGCCCACAGCACCCTCAAGTCTTTCTTCTGCTGTGGCCTTTTCAGCCAGCTTCTGGGAAAACCTATTAGAAGGAGCAAATCCCACATTCACTCCACTCCGTTCCCTTCCCCGCTGAGTCTGCCGCGGAGTACAGAAGACTGCCCATCAGACAAAATAGGAATAACTCTTCAAGTTTTAGGAGTACACAAGTACTTTCTAAGCAGAATTCCAATTGCACAAAAAAAAGCCCAAAAATCAACAAACGAGATCACATAAAATTAAAAAGCGTTTGCCCAGCAAAGGATACAACCAACAGAGTGAAAAAACAACCCACAGAAAAAAAAATTTCCCCCTACTCATCAAAGACCTTATATCTAGAATAAAGAACTCAAGGAATTAGACCTCCAAATTAAAAGACCTAATCAAAAAATGGGCAACTGCAGTGAATAGACACTTCTCTAAGAAGAAGTACAAAGGGCCAATAAATACAGGAAAAAAATGTCCAATGTCGCTGGCCCTTTGAGAAATGCAAATTAAAATAACACTGAGATTTCATGTTACCCCAGAAAGAATGGCTGTCTTCAAGAAATCAAATAATAACAAGCATTGGTGGAGCTTCTTCATTGTTAGTGGATGTGGAGATCAGTATGGAGATCAGTTTATCCGGATCTGCCCCAGTCTCCCAGAGGGCTGGGATTACAAGCTTGTGCCACCATGCCAACCTTTCATTAAAATCTTGAAGACAATTTAGCTTACTATTGTTTCAGATGCATTACTTTTATTATCTTAAATTTGATGTCAGAAAAATGTTAATTCAATTTATGCCTTTTGACATTATCCTTTTTTTTTAAGTTGCCCAGAATGGGCTCAAACTTGTGATCCTCCTGCCTCAGCATCCAGAGCACTGGGATTACTGTCAGGCACCACCACGCCCAGCTAGAAACATTTACTTTTAAACTCTGGAATTTACAGAGTAAATGTAACTCTGGAAGTTACATGAAGCATCAGTTTTAAAAATAAAAAAGAAAAGAAAGAGAAAAACATAAACTTGTCTTTAGATGTCATAGTGGTTTTTACATAGACAGTGAAAAACGCATCCTGACAATACAATACCTAATTATCACGACTGAGGAGCAGGCAACATCCTGGGTTTGTGTGAGTTTGAAAGTACTCTCTTGCTAGGAACCTAGAGCAGCAATCTGCCTTAAATACTGCTATAGATTAAAATCACATTTGTATTCTAAGTGTGTTTTTTTGTTTGCAATTCTGGGCACTGAACCTAAGCCCTAAACTATGCTAGGTAAGTGCTCTACCCCTACCTAGCCTCTGAGAGTTTTTAACGCTGTTTTGTACTTTTAAAAGAAGTGACCTTCCTCCCAAATTTAGAGACCCAATCCAAAAATGGGCATCTGAAATGAATACACACCTCTCAGATGAAGAACTACAAATGGCAAACAAATACATGAAAAAGTGTTCAACATCACTGGTCATTCAAGAGATGCAAATTAAAGCAACGCTAAAATTTCATGTCACTCCAGAAAGAGCGACTATCATCAAGAAATCAACCAATAACAAATGCCAGTGGGGAAAAAAAAATGCCGGTGGGGCTGTGGGGAAAAAGGAACCCTCCTCCACTGTTGGTGGGAATGTAGGCTGGTCCAACCACTGTGGAAATCAGTGTGGAGACTCCTGAAAAAACTACAACTAAAGGTTCCATTTGACCCAGCTATTCCTCTCCTTGGTATCATCCCAGAAAAATTAAAAACATCGTACCACAGTGATATATGTACGACCATGTTTATAGCAGCACAGTTTGTAATAACTAATTCTTGGAAACAACCCAAATGCCCAACAACTAATGAATGGCTGAAGAAGATGTGGTTTTTCTATGCAGTGGAGTATTACTCTGCCATAAAAAATGACAAACTTGAGATATTTATAGGTAAATGGATGTACCTTGAGAACATACGCTTAAGTGAAATAAATCAGACACTCATGAGTACATATTGAATTGTTTCTCTGGTATGAGAAACTGTAAGCTTAAATAAGGACAAAAAAGTATAATAGACACTAAGTAAAAGAAAGATAATATTCAATAGGGAGGAGAATTAGAAAGTCAGGAGGGGGAAAAGAAGGAAAGGAAAAAGACAAGAAAGGGAAAAGGGGGAAAATGTAAATAGCTACTGTAAATAGGGAAGGGAGGGGGAGTGGAAGGGAGGGGGATTGGAAGGGAGGGGTGGGGAAGCAGGGGGGGAACCAAGATGTATCATGTACAGGTATAAATGTGAATGTGACCACTATGTATACAATGTACCAATACATGTTCTTGGTAAATAAAAAATAAAAAAAAGAAGTGATCTTTTAGTACAATATTTGAAATTTA
Source organism: Hystrix cristata (assembly GCA_004026905.1). NCBI lineage: Eukaryota > Metazoa > Chordata > Mammalia > Rodentia > Hystricidae > Hystrix > Hystrix cristata. The sequence goes on from PVJO010006747.1 coordinate 3,710, forward strand.
TCTGCCTTTGAATGGATACATTCTGAATATTGTTAATTACATTACAAAATAATATAATTGTTACTTAGAACAAAAAAATTGTACACTACAAAGTGAAGTTTTAGAAATCATATTTCTTAATTTATGTACATTTGAATGATTCAAGTGTATAAGTGCCTTTTTTCTGATATAAATTGGCTTGTGTTTTCTAACTCATTTTCTTCCAGTTCTTTCTTTTGTTTGATGTCAAGTCAACCCAAATTAAAAATACAAATAATATAATTCTAATGTGGTATATAATTTTACAATGGAAAAAGACCCCTGAGGATGGTCCAGTCCAACCCTGACATTGTAAGGGCAAAAAACTGAACTCCAGACCTGAGAAGGAATCCTTTCTCTCCAAGAGTTCTCTAGATCTTGATGGAGATGTCAGGAGGGACAGCTGGGGTGGCTGGGATCAGAGGACCCAACAGGACAAAAGAAGGTCATTGGCTGTAAATACTGGAGGGTTTTGATTTCTAACATTTTTGTTGGGTTTTTTAAAATAATAACTTTTACTGTTTCATATTTCTTTGAAAGAAATACTCATTGCAAGGTATTTTAAAGATGTAAGCAGAGAGAGAGAAGGAGAGCAAGAGGAAGAGGAGGAAGAAGAAAAGAGGAAGAAGAGGAGAAGGAAGAGGAGGAGGAGGAGAAGGTGGTGGTGGAGAGGGCACAGAGATTGGCTACAACCTCAGAAATGCACAAGAATGATAAAAACCCTAGTTATGTTAGCGTTTACCCCTAAGGGATGGGGGAAGGATGTAAAGAGAAAGGGATTCATTGGGATTTTCAACTGCATTGGCAATGTTTGATTTCTTTGGCTTAGTATTAGGTACTTGGCTAGTCCTTATACTTTTTCTTTAACAGTATGCTAGTACAGCTGAGCTAATGCAGAATAAATGGCTCAAAGTAACAAGAAAGGAAAAGAAAAAAACAGTTCCAGAGAATGTAGTTATTTTCTCCACAACACCCAGCTAGGAATTGGTAGAGGAAGACTAAAGAATCGATTTCCTGAGTATTCTTCCTGAGCATTTCTTGATATTGCTTATCAGGGTAACTTTGAGAGAGAGAGAGGTGATAATGGGCTAGTTAAACTTTTTTTGGCAAAACATGCCTAGAGCATCTTAAGATTTAGTAAACATAGCTAAGAAGTCTCGCTTTGGAGTGAAAATTTTTGCTGCCTACTCTGAAATAAACTTGAAGGAAAATAAATGCATTAAATGTATGAAATGGGACAAGTAATCACCTATGCTTGTGCCTTTGCTTGCCTCTTATATTTAGCTCTGGAAATTAAAAATATGATCATCTATAATTATTAAATAATATCACAAATCCTCAGACTCATGGTAAGGCTTATACGCTTACAACTATTGTCTTTGCTTCTTTTCTCTTTCCACTACATTGGGCACAGGACCTCTGCTCCCTTACTTTCCTCACCCCAATCCTTTATTTTTTCCTCACTAGGATTGTCACGTTCATGAGTTCCATTATATAAATGCAGACAAAGATACGTAATTGAGGTCTGTCCTAAGGAGTAGAGCCCAAGAGAATATGCATATATGTCTTTCTGCTCTTTCTTCCTTTCTCTCTTCTTTCTTTCTTTTCTCTCTCTCCCTCCCTCTCTCATCTCTCTCTCTCTCCTTCTCCCCCTTTCTTTCTCTCTTTCTTGTCCCTCATCTTTCTTCTGGAAGAATAGGAACAGTTTGCAGCAGATCCCCTGTACTCATACCCTCTGATACGCAGCTGGTGAATTGTTCAGCCCTCAGCATGTAGCCTGCATCAACACCCAGGGCTGAGGCCCCACATACAGCTCTGTCCTAGCTGGGTGCAGAAAACCCACACAACTGAGTGTGGAAAGTACAAAAAAGGATTAAAATGCCTGATTATGAAATATCCTAGTTCATTTCTTTTACTTCCATTATATATATATGGGAAATATTACAGTCCAATTATCATTTCACTATAACTTCTAATTAACTAATCATGGTATTTTGCTATCTTCCACTTGGAAGAGAAAGAAACATCACAAAAAATCTGTTCTTAGAGAGTTTTCTATTTGATAGCAAAACAAGCAAACGCACAACCACACATTCTTTCACCTTCTCTGTGTAGACTACTGGGGAGTGATATTGTTCAACATGATAACCCAAAAATGTATCATATGTTAAAACTTCAAAAAAACTGAAGTTTTGGTGCACATTTTAATTCAATAAAGAAAAACAATATTTTTTAGAATATTTTTATTTAACAAACATTTGAGCAAAAATAAATTTAGCCCAGCCTACATTTAATAAAAAAATCTGTTTCATCAAAATACCTTACTCCTTGAAGATTTTGCTCAGGTTTTGTAATACATCATTTATCCCCAAAGCCCCATTACAGACATGGTATTTAAACAATTTCATTCCTATTAGAAACATGTACTGTTTTAATAGGAAAAGTATTTTTCAGTTCCATTGCAATTTCAAATATCTTGTCTTTGGGGGCAAAAACATGTTCAGTAAGAGTGCTACACCCCTCATTATTGTGACTACTTCATTTTCTACGATGAATTCTGTCTATTACACTCCTGCATTTAGATAAATTATATAGATAGATATTTTGCAAGCTCAGTGAAGCATTATCAGCTATATATTTAGGCATATTCAACAACTCTGAGATTTCTCTAAGAATATATGAGCTTCGTGTTTGTTAAGAACCTTCGGCAAAAAAAAAAAAAAAGAAAGAAGGGAACATTTTGTAGTTTCCCCACCATTGTACAAAGCACCACATAATAATAATAATAATAATCTCCTTTCATTAAGCATCCCACCGAACTGCTCAAGTGCTTTTGTTAAGCGACACTCACCATTTATTCTAATTTTTAACACAAAAAAGGTTTGCCATAATTGCAGCCTTACATATTGAACTGATGCTTTAAAATAGATGTAGCATCTGGTGATGTTCATATTTCAGAACACAAAAGCAAGTAAAAATAAATGAGCTGAAACACCTTTAAAGATGGCAAGTGAATGCCTTTACCTTTAGCTTTTGAATTTAAAGTTCCGTTGAGTTTATTCTTTGGTTTTTATAAGAGCCAATGGTTATTTTTCCGATATTATCACTGCTTCAGCTTTGTGATTTTATAGAATTTTACAGTAGCCTCTGTAATGCTTTCTGGGCATGCATTTTAGTAATGATACTGACTAGCTACTAAATGAGCATGCTATCACTTGGATATAGCAAGCGTACCAAATCCCCTCACCTGGAATGACTTCCTGTAGGCTTCTTTTTCACTCCAAAAAATGGAAAATTTTTTACAGCTATCTTAGTTGAGTTGGTGCAGGAAATGTGGTACGTATTTAACTCTACACAAGTTTGACTCCTCTTTGTGAATCACATGCTCAATTTGAAATAGATGTTAATATAAGTGCTCATTTAAACATTTTTTTGTTAAAATAAAAGCCCCTAACTGTTACACATGTACACAGTTGCTATGTGTATACCAAGTTTTTCAGTAAAAATTAAAAAGATTAGTCAGCTATAGATCTGCAGACAATGAGCAGGAATTGGCCTTTGACTCCTTTGCCACTGCTCCTCCATCCACACACAATAAAAAGTAGATTCTCTGGCTGTGGACACTTAGGGATGAGAAAAAGCACTGGCCCAGGTTCCCCTGCAAAGCACTGTGCAAAACTGTATTATACATTTTATTTAATTTGTTATTAGCATAGGAAATAAAATACAGTACCACTCATCTCAAGGGTTAACATGCTGGATTACCATCAGAAGCAAATCTGTGAACTGAATATGCTGGAGTTCATAGTCGTTAAATGCTCCACAAATCCAACAATCAAGGGGCCATGTCTGATATTACTGGAAACTTCTGGATTATTTCAGAGATATGCTCAAGTATAATGCCTAGTGTTGTCCCTCAGTAGAGCTTATCTAGCATGTGTGAGGCCCTGGGTTCAGGCCCCAGTACCAGAGAGAGAGCGAGAGAGAGAGAGAGAGAATAATTCCTAATGGTACAGAGAAAGAAGAATCCAAAGAATATTATCTCCATATTAACAAGTAGTAAATTATTTAGCACACACACACATATATATGTATGTATATAAACACTCATGAAAAGAATGCTGTCAGCATCATCTCATGTGCTTTTGCATTCATTCATTCAACTATTACTTATTGAGCCAGAAAGTAATAACTAAAGAACACGCAAAAAAATCTTTGTCTTTGCAGAGCTTACATTCCAGCAGGGGAGATGGACTATGAACAAAATAAGTAGGTATAATAAATGATATATAAGATAATGGTAAGTACTGTGCAGAAAATAAAAACAATGAAAGAGAGAAGAAGTCGTGTGTAGCAAGAGGCTGTGATATTAAATAGACAGCTCAGGAAAGATCTTGATAAGAAGCGACATTTGAGTAAAGGCCTAAGGCAGGCGACAGGGCCAACTATGGAACAGTCTGGTGAAAGAGTGTCACAGGGCGAAGGCACAGCCACTCGCAAACGCCTCAAGATTGGGATGTGGCTGGCATCTTAGATTAAGGTAGTCTGAGTAGAGTGAGAGGAGAAAGAAAAGTGGAGGGGCATGAAGTCACCATTGTAATGGAGAGAAAGAGCTACCACTGAGCTACAGGAATAGTTTTTAAATGCAGTTATAGAAGTCTATTCTCAGTGACAGAGCAGCAGTTCAATTATACTCATATTTTACCGTAAATGACAGAAAGAGCCTTAGCTGGCTGCTTATGCTGCACCTTACAGGGTAGTCAGATGTTGGTGGGAGAGGTCACCACAATATATGCAGGGTTTTATTATCAAAGACTTGGGAGGCAGTGTTCACAGTGAAAACCCCTAGTGCCAGAGAAAAATCTCCGTTAGTCTAGAGATCACAGGACGAGCTGAATTACCTCAATGAGTTAGTGCAAGACAACTGTAATAATCCTATGTATCCTTTGCCTCTATGGGGAGGGACCTGCCCAGAATGGAATCCTCTCTCTTGCATGGCACTGGTGAAATGGACAAATGGTTATACTTTGAGTTTCTTACTTTAATAGAATTCTGTCGGTCATCAAAAGTGTTTCGTTTTTGTTTTTGCACCAGGTGTGGCAGCACACACCTGAAACTCCAGCTACTTGGGAAGATGGTTTGAAGGTAGCCTGGGCAATTTAGTGAGACAAAATTAAAAAGGGGCTGGTGATGTAGCTCAGTGGTAAAGCATGTAGGAGCTCTTAATTTCAACACTCACACTACAGAAACAAAGAAAAAACCCGCCTCATCCCACCATTTCGGTTCTTCCTCATGATAATCATTGATTGTAGTTCATTATTATATTTAAAATTGATGCCTTCTTATGAGATGCTTCTGACTTAGAGAACTCCTGTTCCAATTGTCAGCATGCTCAGAAATCATCTCTTACACGGGTTATTTTCCTACGAACATTTGCCCATGTAGTTAATTTTACCCATTTGCTTTTGATTCTTCTAATTTTTGAGTTCAGGCCATAACATTTCCTGACCTCATCTAAAAATTTTGAGGATATGTTGAGTTTCTGTTGATTGAGTACAATTCACATGGAGATATTCTATTCTTTTAAAATGTATATTAATACATTTTATTTTTTTAATTTTATTTTAATGGTACATTTTCGATGTACATATTGATAACATTCACCATTGGAGATTTGTACCTGTACATGATATACCTTGTTGCTTCTTTTTTTCCCGTTCCCCTCCCCTCACCCCCTCCTCCCTCCCTATTTACAAAGCTTTGTTTCCATTTTTTCCTTCCATTTCTTATTTCTCTTGTCCCTCTGTTCCTTTCCCCCTCTCTTGTTCCCTTTCCCATTTGGACATTTTCTTCCTTTTCCCAATATAATACATTTTAGTCTTTATTTACACGTCAGTTTCTCACACCAGAGAAACTATGCGGTATTTAAACATGTGTGTCCGATTCATTTCACTTAGGAGTATGGTCTCAAGATGCATCCATGGAAAACAGTGTGGAGATTCCTCAGGGAACTAGGACTAGAGATTCCATTTGACCCAGCTATTCCACTTCTTGATATCTTCCCAAAAGAGTTAAAATCATTATACAAGAGGGATATATGCACACCCATGTTTATAGCAGCACAGTTTGTAATAGCTAAATCATGGAAGCAGCCCAAATGCCCATCAACAGCAGAATGGATTAAGAAAATGTGGTATTTTTATACAATGGAGTACTACTCTGCTATATTAATACATTTTAAAACACCCAAGGATTAAGACTTTCACATTCTTGATTTTAGTTAAATGCCTCCTGAGTTTCTGCCAGGTCTCACCCTGAGGTATATTGGAAAGCTGCTCCTCTGGGATTAGTCATGTCTCACTGACCTCACTCACTGATTAACAGACAAGTAAAGGTCAGTTGCTTTCAAGCAACCAGTGAGGTATTTCCATGTATTTAACCAGTTTCTCAAATTGTGATATGAAGCCTGCCAAGGAAGGATTATAAGCAGGAACCAAAACAGATTTCTTTAGTTTCAACCCACTAGAATCTTTTCCTGCCTCAATTTAGTTATCTTCTTAATGCTGAAAGGATAACCAAAAAATGTCAGAAGTTTTGAAGGAAAAAATACAACCACATTATATTCCTTCAGAATAAAAGACCAAAAAAAGAAAGAAAGAAAGAAAGAAAGAAAGAAAGAAAGAAAGAAAGAAAGAAAGAAAGAAAGAAAATGGCCATTCGAGGGGAAGTTTCCCCCCCCCCCTTTCTCTTTATTTACATTTTTGTGATTACAATATTGTCTATAGGGAAGTTTTGTGAGATCGTTTTAGGTTTCCAAATACTTTTGTGTTCTTTTCTTTTTTATGCTCTAACCTCGAACTTCCTTTGTAATTCTTGAGAAATTATGTTGCTGGGGGTTAAAATTTTGGCTAGCTTTTATACATAAATTTCTCTGACAATATGCTACTAAAGGTGGAGAATGGCTTAACCCTGAGATTCAGAAACTGAACATTACTGAAGTACTATGTCTGGCCCACCATTATATTTTAAGGTGCAAGCCTTCTAATGATGAATCTCCAAGCCACTCTATGGGAGTTACCGTGGACACTAAGAGGCGCTCCACTGCCAAATCAGATGGAGAGAAAAACATGGTTCTTTCAATACAGTTCAAGTATCTGCATACTTTCAGAGCTGATTCTGTCACAAATACATGGGATTTAGCCTTAATTTATCAGAGACTTCCTGACAGCGTTTCAGCTCCACATTTTTGTTTAATTCTCCTCTGCACTCTGCTTCAGTC
>PVJO010006747.1:11106-86836 GCA_004026905.1 Hystrix cristata
TTATGGTTTGTGTCTAGATGTCCCCCCAAAGCCTCATGTGGTAAGAGATAGCTGGATCTAGAGTGTGTGATTACTAAATTGATCCATTGATCGGTTTGGCATTGTTCTGCTGGGATCAAGGATGTGAGCCTGAGATTGGGGGGTGGGAGTGCAGGCCGCCCTGGGGGCAGGTAGCCTAGATAAAAGACAGGAAGAAGCTAACTAGCTGCTTGTTTGCATTGCTTATTTGCATACATTCCTTGCATTTTCCTCACTTTACTTTGCGGCCGGGGCTGCCGGTCTGCACGCGCCCACCCTGCTTCAGATCCAGCGGACTATAGACTGAAACCTCTGCAGACTGTGAGCTAATAAACCTTTCTTCCCCTAACTTTGGGTGTCGAGTATTCTGTCCCAACGACGAGAGAAAAGTAACTAAAACAGTCTGTATTTCATTTTTGTGAAAGACCTTACAGTGTAGACACATGAAAATTTCCTAAATGTTAGTTAGCTCTAACAATAAGGCCTAAATTGAACTGATTGGACTGGCAGATAAAGAGAGAATGGCTTATTGTCTCCTCCTTAGCAAGGAAAGACCCTAAATCTTGGAGAGAAAGACTAATTTCTGCCTACACCCTTGCACTCGGTAAGTGTAATCCTGCATGTGATGTGTTCTTGTAATTTTTTGTTGTTGCTATACATGCCCTAAAAACATGCACTTAAAATCAATTTATGTTTATGGGAAGATCTTCCTTGATAGGAATTCATTATGTAATCCATTTGATAGCCTTATGAAAGCTATTTATCTATGAAGAGGTTTGATATATTGGGGGAATATAATTATGCTATTATTTTTACCATAATATTTATTTTACTGTAAAATATCTTTTAATTGAAGGTTATGAAATGAATTCAGTTCTAAGGAAAGGGAAAAATTGGGGTTGCTTCTCTAATTATTATATAATAATAAGATTTTCATATGTTATCAAGTAATTCTCACATATTTCAATAAATTTATATCCATGAATTACAAATTTGCATTTATAAAAGAGTTCTAAAGCTGACCTATGACACCGGCTAACCAAGGTACCATCAAAAATTTATGTCTTTCTTCATTCCAGTCATTTAAATTATCTTCGCATTTGAGCAAATTAAAAATTTTATCAGTATTAGACCTACAAAAGTAAGTCCTCTTTCCATGAACTGCTCTATACCTTTATAGAGATTAAACCATTAAATATACATAATTCAGCAAAGTGCTGTATAACAGTATTCATTGTCTTAACATATTAATTACCTTTATCTAGGTCACTTGCTTAGAATTTCACCTATATCGGCAAGACTATTACTTGTTTTCATCCCTACAGCAAATACTCAACAGATGCATTACAAAAACAGGCAGACAGCTGGTAAACGACTCATTCTCTGCCTCAGGCTTTACAAAGCAATTCTCCAGATCCATCTTTCCCAGGTTCATTTCACATCATCATAATTTCTGGATCCTCTGCTCATGCCTCTTAAAGATTTGAGCATATCTAATGTATAAAAGATGATGAAACCAAACTTGCTCTTCATCGGTTTTGATATTAGGCGACAGTTTTTTTTTAGTAAATGCTGTACCTTGTATTCTTGTTTTTTTTTAAATTGTTGAATTAAAAGAACTATAATTGATGAATAAAATCATATATGTTTACAGGGTACAATACAATATTTTGATATACGCATATATTTTGGAATGTTAAAATCAAGCCAATTAACATACCTGTTACCTCACATTTTTTTTAGATTTTTATTAAAATTTATCCAAAGTTACACAAACTTACAGGCAATTACACAAGCTTACAGACCACAATTAATTGTACCTTTTGCTTATGACAGTGAGCAATGTAAACAACCACCTACATACAGCAGTAAGTCACAACTATATAAAATAGTACCCAGTGTACGTGTCACTGATTTAAGTTTGGGTCATTAGGTTCTTATTTTTAAGATATCATTATTGCTCTGGATTTGCATTTCTCTCCCCCTTTCCCCTCTTCTTGTTCCCTGGAACCCTTTGTCTATTAGCTTATATCTAACACTTCGTCTTTTTGTATCCGTTGTTACTCTTTTCTTTTGTTTGTATTTTAACTCACTAAGTGAGGGATACTATGCAGTATTCCAGCTTACGAGATGGTTTTATTTCACTCAACATTATATTTTCCGGGTCCATCCATTTTCCTACAAATGACTCTAGCTTGTCATTCTTTATAGCAGAATAGTATTCCATTATGTATAGATACCACATTTACCTCACATATTTTTTATTTTTTGTGGTGAGAACGCTTAAAACTCACTAAAAGTATGGATTTTTTTTAATTGGTTCATCGTCCTTTTATTTTTAGTTACATTTTATAGCAACACTTTCAAAGATTACTGTTATGAAGGTTATAAATGATATATTCTCTAATACACTGAATTACACATATTCAGCATTTAATTTCAATATAATTATAGGAGATTGCTATTATTATTACTACTATTGCAGTGCCGAGGATGGAATCCAGGGCCTTGTGCATGCTAGCTAAGTACTCTACCACTGAGCTACATTCTCAGCCCTTCAAAAGTTTTGGAGTCTGGCTAAGTTGACCAGGATAGCCTTGAAGTTTTTTTGGGGAGTGGTGCTGGGGATCGAACTCAGGGCCTTGAGCTTGCTAGACAAGCCCTCTACCACTGAGCTAAATCCCCAGCCCTGGCCTTGAAATTTTGATCCTCCCATCTCATCTTCCTGAGATAGTTTTAAAATTTTAAGAATGGCATTTCTTTCATTCTGCTTGGTCTGGATAAAATCAGAATTGTAGCTATAGAAATACAAGGAATGTTGAAGCCTTTACCAAGCTTTGAGGCAACTAGTAATTTTATTATGAAAAACAAAACAAAACAAAAAAAACAAAAACAGAGTCAGGGCTGGGCATGGCAGTGCACATCTATAATCCCAGCACTTGGGAGGCTGAGGCAGGAGGATCCCCACATGTTTGAGGCCAGTCAGGGATACACAGTCAGTTCAAGGCCAGCCTGAATCATATAGTGACACCCTGTCTCAAAGAACCAAAAGCAAAAACAAAAGGCCAGGTGTCAATAGTGTCTACCTGGAATTGTAAACTACACTTAAGATGTGAGTTAAAATGCTAGATACTCCTGAATTAAAAACAACAAGGCATCATGATAATCTAGACAGCCACTGTGTGTGGACCCTCACTCTGTCCTAGGCACTATATTTGGGCACTAAGCAGGTGGGATTCCAGAACATTGCTACTGAAGATCAGAGCAAAAGACTGTTACTCACTTTAAGGAAATTATCAGAAATTATAGTAGAGAAATTGGTGGCTCATAAAAACAGATAAAAGCAGTACAAGCATATGAGTCAGAAATCCGGACATTCTCAATGCTCTTCTTTCCCATCTCATAGCTTACTTGTAAGTTTTCAAGGAACCTCTTCTCAATATATTCTCCCTGGGTGAGCCTAACCACTTACACAGTTTCAAAGCTGATGACTTGCAAACATATAGATTCTTCTCCTGCTTCACATACTATTTCCTGTCACATCTGGATGCTCTAGAGGCTGCTCAAATTCTCTGTAGTCAAACCCAAACTCGTCATGACCACCTTCCCGGTATAAAGCCTCCTACTTCTGTTCCCCCCTCTCACTGAGTGATCCCACCATTCAACCAGCTGCTTAAGTCAGAAGCCTGAGAGCCATTCTTGACTCCTGTCTCTCTTTGACCCTTACTTTCAATCTATGACCAAGTCCTATCAATGACACCTTCTCGGCACTCCTCAAATAATTTGCTTCTCTCCATCTCCAATGCCCTCTCACTCATCGAGCCACACAGTATTGTCTTTCTCCTGGACTATTACCTCTGTGTGTGTGTGTGTGTGTGTGTGTGTGTGTGTGTGTGTGTGTTACTGGGGATTGAATATTGAATCCAGGGCCTTACAAATACCAGGCAAGCAACCACTCAGTTGCATCCCCAATGCTTTATTTCTTTTTTCTTTTTCTTTTCTTTTCTTTTTTATTATTCGTTTTTGTGAGACAGCTGTGTAGTCTATGCTGGTTTTAACTCAAAATCCTCTTGGCTCAACCTGCTGAGTAGCTGGGATTGCAGCTATGCACCACTGTGCCTGGTTGACAAAACCCTTCTGTATCAGTCATGACCCATTTAATCTTGCCTCTTCTTTAATACTTCCTCTTCACTGAAGAATGGTTTTTGGTTACCAAAAATTTAATCATGGTATTTCCTTTCTTAAAAACCTCCAGTGGTTCCACACTGCCATTTGGTCTCATTCTCTCTCTCCAAACTCTTCCTCTACCACTCCAGATGATCTTCATTTGCTGGAAGGGGCCGTCTGTCCCTTGCCTCCTAGGCTTTGTGTGAACTCCTCCCTCTTTTGCCTGGCTAGTTCCTATTAATTCTTTAGTCCTCGGTTTAGATATTCCTTCTTCTGGAAAGATTTTCTTGACTCCAAGTCCAGTTTGGTAACTTCCCCTGTGTTCCCTTAGCATTGTGTACTGCATATACTCCATTAGAGTTCCCCTTCTCAGCACTCTGTAATTATACTTTTATCCCTTCTCCTCCACAACATTATAGATTCCATTAAGGCAGGAAACACTGTTGCCCACTAAGCAGTATCTCTCCAACCTAGAACAGTGTTCAGAACACAGTAGTTAGGCTACAAATGTGTGCTAATTAAAGAAAAGATCAGATACCAGGATTACCAACTTTGTAGGCCATGGTGCAATCTTACTAACGCATTATCTTGTGCAATGGTTAACCCTGTTGATAGCTATATCTAATTATTTTTTTGTTTGTTTACGTTTTTGATGCTGAGTTATACCTACAACCTCTAATTTTTTTTCCTAAACTGTTGCTTATATTTGAACGCTTTCTTGCCATAACTTTCATCCACTCTTCTGCCTTCTTTCTTACATCTGAATTCTGCCTTCCTGAGCAGCACAGAGCTAGTCTTTGTCTTTTCCCACATAAGAACACTTGGAAATTTTGAAGGACTTCATCGTTTTCTTACTAAATCATTAGTTATCAAGCTTTTATATACAACAGAATGGTCCCGTCCCCTGAGACTCTGATTCAGTAGATTTTGAGTGGATCTTAGGAATCTAAAATTTTGACACAAGCACCAAAATAGTCCATAAAGTACTTTTCGAAAACTGCGGCTCAGGCAAAAATATTTTTAAATTCTCCCAATAAAAGATATTCATAAAATTTGATCCTTGAAGTCACTGGATATTTATCTGTTCTCTTCAAATGTAGCCCTGATGTTGGAACAAAATATTCAAGTATATTTTGACTAATATAAACTGGAATTATTATTATCTCCTTTAATCTGATTTATGGTCTTCTATTGACACTGTCTACAATTGTCTCACAGAGTTTTAGTAAGCATATCGTATTATTGACTCTCTGGTTGTGTGCGTGTGCGTGTGCGTGTGTGTGTGTGTGGTGCTGGAGAATGAACCCAGAGTTTGTACTGTGTCACTGAGTTATAGCCCCAACCCTGTGGTTGTTAGGACAGGAATGAATTGAAAGGAATGAATGACCCTAAACTCAAAAATAAGCAAGGAAGCAGAGTAAATGGAATGTGATGATGGTACATGAAAGCGTACCCTAAAGAAGGGTAGCAATATGTAATAGTCCAACCGAAGATGGCACACAGTCTTCTCAACAACTCAATCCCCCTTTTCCACAGCCTCTGAGATTTTCTCATTGCAGTTATTTGGAGAAACTACCCCTCACTGTCAGCTACTGGTTCTTTCTTTGAAGTCAGCTGGTAGACCTACTGTCTGTCCTCTTAACCCACAATAAGAATCAGCACTGTATAACCAGCCATCCCCACTCCAAATCCTGTCTCATTAGAAGGAGTTAGAACCTTGGCATACTTTATAAATATTTTTGATCTCCAACAGATCTCTGTGAGGGTACCTTGGCATATCTGTGGAGGATGACCTCAAACTCTAAGAAGAGTCTTGAACACAATTCTCCCACATGCATACAATTTGAATAAGTCTGAAAAGATGCTTTTAAACTCATAAAAGTGTCATAGAATGTTATGAATCAGCTTTACATGCCTCAGTACACTCAGTGTGCAAGATTAGCACTTTCTGTTATGACAGCTTGTACTCCAAACAGCAGGAAAAATTTATGAGCCAGAAAACCTTTCTGAGATTTGGCCTTAGGGAAATGAGGAGTGAAATTTAGTTGGTCATAAGGCTAGCGTCTGAGGCTTACAGGAATCGAGTGAGTGAAATTAGTTATTAGTGTCTTCCAATGGAAATGGAAGTCTGAAAAGAGAGCCAGGGTTGCAAACAAAAAAACTTCGAAACATAGCAAGTTTAAGTTGAATGCAAGGACGGAAAAATGATCCCAACTGTGATATGGAGAGAAAAGAGTTAAGAAATCGGTGCTGTGAAAAGTGATCACACTACAGCACGTCAGGATCAAATAATTTCAATTCTTACAGACATACATGTGTATTTCAAAAGAGGTTGATACCAGCCTCTTTGAAGTGGTGAATAGAAGCCAAACATAAGGTGATGTCCAAGACTTCTAGGGCAATCACCCTGCATTTCTCTACTCATGGAACAAATATTTTTGAATATGTAGTATGGGTCATAACGTAAATATGAATTTGACATAATCTCTGCCTTTTAGGAATTTGCTCCTAAGTGAGAGGAATAAGACAAATAAAGAGATGGTAATATACTCTACAAGTAATCTGACGGAAGTAAGCCCACAATGCTTTGAGAAAACAGTGAACTGGAGGGGAGCCAACTGTTGAGAAGTTGAAAAAAGGCTTTTTGGAGAAGCGATGCTTGATCTGAATCCTGAAGGATGAGGAGGAATCACCTAGAGGAAAGAGTTTGAGGAGGTCACTTGGGTCAAGAAGAACAGCCCGGTATGAGGCAGGAAAGGCAAGTGATGTAGTATGGTTCAATCAGAGCATAAAGTACAAAGCAAGTGAGTGGTAGGAAAGGAGACTGGAAAAGAAGCAGGGAGCAAACCATGAAAACCCCATATGCCATGCTAAGGCAGCTGGACTTTCTTCTGGAGGACCTAGGGAAGCTGCTAAGTGACTGTTTTTGATAAGTCCTTCTCTCAGCAGTGTGAGGAACGGAAAGAACCAGAGAGGCAAACCAGAAGCTGTTGAACAAGTACAGGAGAGAGATTAGTAGGTCTCAACAAAGGGAGCAGATGAAGGATGGCAGAAAGAGGATAGGTTCAAGACTACTGAGACCCGGAGTCTTTGCACTGAGCTACATCCTAGCCCTTCTTTAAACTATAGTTTTTTATTTTGAGACAAGATCTCTTTGCCTCGGCTGGGCTTGAGCTTGCCTTCCTCCTGCATCGGCCTTGCAGAGTGCTGGAATCACAGGCATGGGCCACCACGCTTGCTCTTACTTTCCATTGTTTAACTCAAGACTTACTTTGACCTGGAAGTCTAAAGGGTTGACACAGGGGCAGCAGAAAGAGGGTAATGGGACAGTATGATGCAACATCATAAGAGCTTATTTCAATAAAATACATATTTATAACAAATTAATTCTGAAAATGATCTTTTTAAAAAAGCCCTTGCTGGGGTGGGTGACACATGCCTGTAATCCCATCTATTCAGGAGGCTGAGGCAAGAGGAGTGAAACTTTGCCACTAGCCTGGGCAATTTAACAAGACGTTGTGTCAAAATAAAAATAAATAAGTATAAAAGGGTGAGGAAGGGGGATGTAGCTTAGTGGTAGAACAAAACCAAAATGAACAGCAACAACAACAACAAAAAAAAACCCTCTTTTTGCAAGAGTAACCATTTGCTGAAGTTGGTTGTTTAACCAGTTGAGGGTTAGTAACTCATGTGCTTTAGCCTGTACTAGGAAATAGTGCAGTGGGAATAAAGCAAATTAGGGTCAGAGTGCGGGAGAAAGGTTCTACCAGCTATCTCATTTTCCTCTCTTCAAAAGCATAAATGCCCTCTAAGCAATCCCACGGAAAAAAAAAAAAAACTTTCTGTGCCAGAAATCTCTATTTTGCACGGGAAGAGGCCAGAGGACCATATGGAATGCAACTGACAATGATACTCGCTCAGAATGTAGAAAGACAGTAAGAAGATAAAGCTAGAATAAATGTTAAGTAATTAGGGCATGATACAGAATCACAGTGAATTAATTTTCAAATAGTTTTCAAAAAATTTTTCATATCACAGACTGATATAACCATTTAAAATGAATCTTGTCAGAATAAGAATGTATCAGCATATAAAAGGTTATAAAAGAACACAATTATACAAAGGACATTATTGAAACTGAACTTGGAATTCTTAATACTGGAGGCTGGGGGCATAGCTCACTGACAGGACACTTGGTGAGCCTGCCCAAGGGCCTGAGTTCCATCCCCAGCGCTTCCAGAAAGATCTTAATACTGAATAAATTAATTAGGAAGAAATAAGTGATATATTATTTAAATGAGAATAGAAAATATTCCAGGCTTAGATTACATAAATGTGATTATTCTCAAATATGGATGTGAAAGGAGATTTAAGTGTTAAATTTACACTGGAATATGTGTCAAGGAAGCAAGGGATAGAATTAAGAATGTGAAGGAAGTGCCTAATCTCTCTCCAAGTCTTCTCGAGTCTTCCTTTAAAACAGCTGTTAAATTTGTCTCTTCAACATTTCTAACACCACTAGATCTTAGTCTACTATAACAGTTAATCTCTCCTATTCCATTTTCCTTCTGCTTAAACCCATCAAGCATAATGGTGTCAGATTCTCCTTGAGAATTTTGCCTAATGAATTCAATCATATCTCCTCTATCCAATTTCAAGGCCCTCCATAACCCAACCACACCCCAGCCATGCCCCTTTTGCTCAGGTCAGGCTGTGCTGCATACTGTCCCTAAAACACCATATGCTCCTTCCTGTCTCTCTCCCTTCCTAAGATGTCATATCCTTTTTTCTCTGTCTGCTCCATGATCCTTGAGATCAGATCAAGTTCCAACCCCTCCATAAAGATTTCTTTATTTCTTTTACTTCTCTGATTTCCTAATAAAATTTTAGATGAAACCACAGAGTTTACAGAAAATATAACTACTTAATAGATGCAAGTGTTACTTCTTCAACTATATTATAAACTCGAGAGGATATAATTCAACATTACTTCAATCATCTCAATTGATTCTAGTGTATTCTTATTCTAACATTTTGACCATTTTGATACCGTGCATAATGTAGACTGTGATGTTTGGACTCTTAATGCATACTGACTATTTACTGATTGATTGATTGATTGCAGGGGTAGGGATGGGACCAAGGGTCCCACAAATGCTAGGCCAGTACTCTACCACTGAGCTGTATTCCCAGCTCAGGACATAGTGACTTCTTGCTTAAATGTACAAACATTTGATTCAGAATTATGTGTGGTTATTGTTGTTGAGAAACTCAGTGTTTTAACCTCTTTCTTGTCACTGGGGCAAAATATCCAACACCTGCAACAGAAAGGAGAGGTTTATTTTGGTTCATATTTTCAGTCCATAGTTGGCAGACTCCAAGGCAGAAATGGCATGGCGGAGAGACATAGCAGAGGAAAACTGTTCACGTCGTGGTGGCTAGGAAGTAGAGAGTGAAGGGAATAGCCAGGAGGCAGATACATGCTTTCAAGTTATGCTTCCAGTGAGCAGACTCTTTCGCCCAGGCGACTATCCAATAGTACACTCCAACTCATTAGTGGATGAATCCACCAGTGTCATTAGTTGATGAATCCATGAATGAGTAAAACGCCCCACAATCCAATCACCCTCTAAAAGCCCCGCCTCTATACACATGAGGGTTTTTTTTGGCAGGGGGGATTCCAGATCTAAACTATAACATTAGTTTACTCAGTTTAATTCTTTGACCAATTTTCTATTAAGTGCAATCAGGTATTTTCCATATTTTTATTTCACTTAAATTTTAATCTTAATCTCTTCTACATTTATTTTACAATAAATATTCAGCAACTTTAACATTTTCATGGAGTTTCAATAGAAATGAAATAATGAACAAATTGAAACTGTACTATTTGATGAGTTTGGGAATATGTATATACCCATGTAACTGTCACCACAATTTAAAAAGTGAACATGCCCATCACTTCCCCAAATTTCCTTGTATATCTTTGTAATTTCTCTCCCTGTCACCACACTCCTATATCCCTCCCAGGAAACTACCATTAGTTTTATGTAAATGAATTATACATTATGTACTCTTGTGTCTGACTTTTTTTACTTAATGTAATTATTTTGAGATTCATCTACATTGTTATATTTACCAATAGTTTCTTCCTTTTTGTTGCCAAAAGATGTTTCATTGTTTGGACATACCCTAATCTCTTTATCCACAGATGCAGTAAGTCTTTGTGTATATATGAGCTTTCATTTCTCTTGGGTAAATACCTAAGATTAGCATGGATGGATTATATGGTAGATGTATGTTTGACATTTTAAGAAACTGCAACAATGCTTTCTAAAGTCATTTTACATTCTACACTGGAAAGAGCAGTGTGTGAAAATCCTTGTGAAGACTTTAATTTTACCCATTCTAAGGTGTGTAGTAGTGTCTCATGTAGTTTGTTTCTTAATGACTAATGATGCTCCTTTTTCACGTTCTTAGTTGCCATCCATATATTTTCTTTGTGAAAACGTTCAAATCTTTTGCTCATTTTTGTATTGGGTTGGTCTTTTTCTTATTACTTGTGATCCATTACTCTGGAGAGTTGTATATATAATGTAGTTACAAATCTTTATCATATATATGATTTGCAAATATTTCCTTTCATGCTGTGGTTTGTCTCTTTATTCTCTTAATAGTATCTTTCAAAGGCAGAGAGTTAAGCCAGGTGTGGTGGCACACCCTTGTATTCCCAGCACTCTGGGAGGCTGAGGCAGGAGGACCACAAGTTCAGGGCAACTCAGAAACTTAACAAGATACAGTCTCAAAATAAAAAATAGAAGGAGCTGGGGTTGGAGCGCAGTGCCTAAACCCTAGGTTCAATCCCTAGTACCGTGGTAGTGGGGGTGGGGGAGTGAAGGGTAGGGAAACACAGGTTTATGATACTAATGAAGTTCTTCATTTAAGTCTTATTTAATTTCTTCTAGTAATTGTAATTTTTAGTATACAGGTCTTTCACAACTTTGTGAGATTTATCTCCAAGTAGTTCGTCTTTTTGATGTTATTTAAAATGTTTTTATTTCTATTTAAACTTCTAATTGTCTTTTGCTAGGAAATAACATAATTGATTTTTACATTTTTCCTCTCTATCCTGAAACTTTGCTAAACCCCCTTCTTGGTTCTTTTAGCTTTTTTGTAGACTCTGTTGGGTTTTCTGAATAGAAAATTATATCCTCTGTGAATAAAGATGGCCTTACAATTTTATTTTTTTCCAATCTGGATGCTCCCTTTTTTCCTTTCTCTCTTTGCCTTCTTATTCTGTCAAGAAACTTCAGTACAATGTTCTGTGAGTTGGTGAAAGTAGACATCCATGTTTTGTTCCTGGTCTCAGATAGAAAGCATCCTATCTGCCAATATTATACTTATTGTTAGTGGTAGATGTTTCGTAGACCCTTTTATCTGGCTGAGGGAGCTTCTTTCTATTCTTAGTTTACAGAGCGCTTTTTCTTAAAATCAGAAATCAACGCTGGTTTTTTTCTCAGACACTTTTACTGTACTAATTGCTCACACAGTTTTTCTTTTCTAGTTTATATACATGGTAAATTATTTTAAAAATTCTTTGAACTCTATTGGGCCTTAATGTACTACTCTTTTAATATGTTGTTGGTTCAGATTGTTAACTTTTTGTTAAGATTTTATTCTTGGATTTTTTTCATCTCTATTCAATTAATGAAAGGGTTTTTTTGTTTGTTTGTTTCTTTGGTTTTTTGGGGAGTGTTTTGTTTTGTTTGTGTTGCTGAAGGGCAAATCCAGGTAGGTCCTTGAACACACTAAGCAAGCAACCTACTGCCAAGGTGCACCCCCAGGTCTGTTTTCTTATTTTATTTATTTATTTATTTATTTTTGTGGTGCTGGGGATCGAACTCAGGGCCTTGTGCTTGCAAGGCAAGCGCTCTAATCACTGGGCTAAATCCCCAGCCCCTGTTTTCTTTTCTTATAATGTCTTTTTATTTCTTTATTGTCTTCTCCTCCTCCTCCTTCCTCCCCTCTCTCTCCCCTCCCTCCCTTCATCCTCCCTCCTTTCCTTCCTTTCTTCCTTCTTTCCTTCCTTTGAGATACTAGAGTCTGAACCCAGGGCCTTTACACTCTGCTACATCCCTGGCCCAATTTTTATTGAGACAGAGTCTTGCTAATTTGGGCTGGGCTGGAACTTGCGATCCTCCTGCCTCAGACTCCCAGAGTGCTGGGATTACAGGCATGCACCACCACTCCTGGCTGCTTCTTTAAATGGCAGTGTTGACCTGGTATAGTAATTGGTATAATACTTCTCCTGCTAAATAGTCTGGATTCTTTTGTCTGTTTGTGTAGACTTGGTACTATTTTGTCCCGAAGTATTTTTGTAGCCTTCCACAGGAAAGCCATCTGGATCTGGGGTTTTATTTTTAAGAACTTTTTAAACTACAAATTCAACTCCTTTAATAGATGTGAGACTATTCAGTTTATCTATTTTTTCTTCAATGAGCTTCTTCTCTTTCAAGGAATTTTTCCATTTAATAGGTTATTAAATTTATTGCCACAGTTATTCGTAAGATTCTCTTATTATCACTAACATCTGTACATTCTGTAGTGATGTTCTCTCTAAATCTTTTTTTCTACTCTTTAATTTATTTTTTCTTCCTTTTAGTTTTTCTATTCCATTCTTAATGTAGGTAATTTGCTTCTTCCCTTTATTTTAAGTCTATTTAGAGATTTAGATTTAACATTTTATCAATATTCTCAAAGAACCAACATTTTATTTAATAGATTTTCTCTATCATTTTGCAGTTTTTATTTCATGGATTTCTATTGCTTTATTTATTATTTCCTTTCCTGTTCACTTTGGGTTTAACCCAGTGATGGCGAACCTTTTAGAGACCAAGTGCCCAACCCAAAACCCACTTATTTATCACAAAGTGCCTACACTGCAATTAAACCTGAATGCTCAGGTGCTGAGGCGATGCAGGGCGACTTGGTGCGCTGGGCTTGCGTGCCGACAGAGAGGCCACACATGCCATAAGTTTGCCATCACTCATTTAACTGTTCTTTTTCTTATTTTGTATGGTGAAAACAGGGCCACTAGTTTGAGACCTTTTTTTCTAATTTAGATGTTTAATATTATAAATTTTCTCCTAATGTCTGCTTTAATGGCATTCCACAAAACAATATATTGAACTTTTATTACTCTTTAGCTTGATGTATTCTCTCATTTACTTTTGTTTTTTACACTTTGACTCGTGGGTAATGTGAAGTGTGCTATTTACTTTTCACATGTTTGTGAATATTAAGGATTTTTCCTGTTATTGTGATCAGAGAGCATACTTTATATTTTTCTATAATTTATTGAGAGATTTTTTTTATTGCCCAGCGTATGGTCTTTTTTTTTTTTTTTTTTTTTGGACTGAGGATTACACCCAGGGCCTTTGAGACAGGGTCTCACTTATTTTCCCAGGTTGGGCTTGACCTTGTGGTTCTCCTGCCTCAGCTTCCTAAGTACTGGGACATATGATCTATCTTGCTAAATGGTCTATGTGCCCTTGAAAATAAAGTGTGTTCTGCCATTGTGTGATATAGTCTATAAATGTCAGTTAGGTCAAGTTGGTAATTGTGTTCTTTGGGTCTTTTATGTCTTTACTGATTTTTCTCTCTCCTTGTTTCATTAATTATTGAGAAATGTTTACTGAAATCTCTCACCAGAAATGTGGATTTCTCTATTTTGCCTTGTATGGTAGTTCTATCTATTGTTGCTTCCTGTATTTGGAAGTTCTGTTACTCATAAAAATATTGTCATGTCTTTCTAATAGATTGATAATATTACCATTGTAAAATAACCTTCTTTACCCCCAGTAATATTCTTTGCTCTGAAATATGCTTAGTCTAATATTAATATGGATTTTTTTTATTAGTGTCAACACGGCATATCTTTTGTTTTTTGTTTTTAATCTACTTATGTCTTCATGTTAAAATGTGCTTTTGTTTTGTTTTTGAGACAAGGTCTCTCAGGAGACCAAGGCTGGACTTGAACTGGAGATCCTCCTGCCTCAGCCTCCCAAGTGCTGAGATTACAGGCATTTGCCACCAAGCCCAGTTTAGATGCACTTTTTGTAAACAGAATATAATCACAGGATTGGGATTTAGCTCAAGTGATAGAACGCTTGCCTAACAAGCATAACGTCCTGAGTTCAATCCCCAGCGCACACACACACACGAAAAGTATATAATCACATTTTTCTTTCTGGTTTAATTTGACCATTTCTGTCTTTTTTGGGGGGGTGCTGGGGATTGAACTCAGGGCCTTGCAATTGCTAGGCAAGCACTGTCTTTTAGATGATTCTTTGTTTTGCTACTGGCTTTTTGTTTCTCTCATCTGTCCTTTGCGATTTTTTTCCTCATTTGCATTAAATGTTTTTATTATTTTATCTTATTTATAACTTATTATCTATAATTCATCTTTTTGTTATTTTAGTACTTGCTTTAGGGTTTTTATTATAATATTTAATTTCTCATTCTATGTTCAAGTGATATATCACTTCACTTACAGAACTTTTCTTTTGTATATTTCTCCTCTCCCTTCACAGCCTATGTGTTGGGATCAGAAAACCTCTGCTAAAGGGCCAACTAGGAACACTTTTCAGCTTTGTGGAGCATACAGTCTTTGTTATTTCTCAATTCTGCTATTGTAGTACAAAACCACCCAGAGACAATTTGCAAAACAATGGGCACAACTGTGTACTGATAAAATTTTATTTATAAAAATAGGTGGCATTAGGTCCAAAGACCATAGTTTACTGGGCTTTTCTTTATGCTGCTGTTGTTTTTAATATGTTTTACTGTTATGTATACCTTAAGTCCATGCTACATATTATTGCTGTTCTTGAAACAGTTATCTTTTAAAGGACTTACATAATGAGAAAATTTTAAACTATATTTACCTATGAAGTTACCATTTCCGGTGTTCTTCATTCCTTTTTGTGCATAGATCCATATTTAAGTTTGGTATCATTTTTCGCACGATTGAAGGACTTTCTTTAACATTTCTTACAGTGTGAATCTGCTGGAGATGCATTCTTTTAGTGATGCCTTCTTTTAGTTTTTGTGTGTTTGAAAAACATCATTTTTTTCCTGGTACTGAGAACTGAACCCGGGCCTAATACAGTGCACATACTACCACATCTCAGCCCTTACCACTTTCTTCATCTTCCTTCTCCTCCTCCTCTTCTTCCTCCTCTACCTCCTCCTCCTCTTCCTCCTCCTTCTCCTCTTCTTCTTCCTCTTCTTCTTCCTTTTCCTCTTCCTCTTCTCCTCCTCCTCCTCCTCTTCTTCTTCCTCTTCCTCCTCTTCTTGGAGGTAGAGTACTAGGGATTGAATCCTGGGCCTTTGCACTGAGCTACTTCTTCACTCATTTTCAGACATTTTTATTTTTTAGTTTGAGACAAGGTCAGGCTGTGCTGGAACTTGCCATCCTCCTGCCCCAGCCCCCCAGAGTGCTGGGATTACAGGTGTGACCCACCACACCTAGCTGGACCTTCAGTTTTGAAGGGCATTCTCAGCAAGTATGGAATTCAAAGTTGACCATTTTTCACCAGTAGTTTACTATTTTTATTTTCTTGGGGTCCTGGGCAGCAAATCCATGGCCCTGATCAGGCTAGGCAAGCACTCTACCACTGACTTACAACTCCAGCCCCCGAAGTATATAGTTTTAATTATTTTTCAGATGTGGAAATGGAGACAAAGAGAAGATAAGTAACTTCTCCAAGGCCACGTAGTTATTAATTGACAGAAGACTGGAAGCAGAAAGACCTAAATTAGACCTCTACAATAGTTCAGAGGAAATAGTCACTTGAATGAACATTATGGAAGTGCAGATAATTAGTCAAATAGTATGGACCGTCTACATCTTTGGTTTGCCAGTTTGTCAAAAGGCTATTGCCTATGACTTGTAGAAGCCATTTGCAACTAAGAAAATTCTAAACTTCTCCAGAACTTTTGTATCTGTCCTGGAATACAAGGTTTTAATCTAAGAAGAAGTATTTAAATAAAAGTTTTATTAAGAAATGCTTAGGATATTAAAAAATAGAAGAACTGGCCAAGTTACATCAAGAAAAACCTAATTGTTTACTTGCTATCTTAAATATCTATTCTTTTATTTAATTGGATTTAGGCTGGGAGTGTAGCTGAGTGGTAGAGTATTTGCCTAGCATATATGCGGTCCTGGATTTAATTCCTAGCACTGCAAAATAATAATAATACAAATAATAATAATAACTAGGATCAGCTATTTTAATAAAGAGACTTTTCAAAAACCACAAGGGGGGGAAAGTATGTTAGTTTTTTATATCTATTACACCTGTTAGAGCTTGACAAAAGAGGGCATCACAACTAATATATGTTCTCCTACTTTGTGGAATCGTGCCATAATGTAGACAAAGTACTTAGGAGAAATAAATATCCTGTTGTGATATTGGCAATCTAAACCTATAGTGCAAATAAAAGTTGACACTTGCCACTGCCTCCCCAAAACAAAACACATCTAAAAAATAGTCTGCAAAATTTTCTGCCATACTCTCTTGTTTAGGTGACAAAGTTATGACCTCACCCTCTGTCAACCTAGTAATAGGCTAACTCAAGTCATTTTGCAGTCCCTGGCCAAAAAGAAGCAAATGAATTGGGTACAATGACCATGCTTGTAATCCCAACAACTTGGGAGGCTGAAGCAGGAGAATTGCAAGTTTGAGGCCAGCCAGGGCAACTTAGCCAGATCCTGTCATAAGATTAAAAGTAAAAAAGTCTGCTCCTGGATCTGACTCCTAGTGCCAAGAAAGAAAGAAAGGAATGAGAGAGAGAGAGAGAGAGAGAGAGAGAGAGAGAGAGAGAGAGAGAGAGAGGGAGAGGAGGAAAGAAAGAAAAGGAGAAAAAGGCAAAAGAAAAGCAAGTGGGTGTCAGGGAGTGTAGCAACTCAGGGGCAAAGTACTTGCCTAGCATGGACAAGGCCCTGGGTTCTCTCCTAAGTACCACAAAAAACAAAAATGCCCCCTCAATCTGGCAATGACAGGCATTTAATAACCCATCTGAGCTGACTGTTTTCATTATGAGAAGGTTTTGAATAACAATTTAAATTTTCTGAGGGGAGGGGTGGGGGCTGGGGTGGCGTGTAGTGTGTGGCTCAAGTAGTAGAACTCTTGCCTAGGATGCAAGTGGCCCTGAGTTCCACCCCAGCATTGCCAAAAAGAAAAATTGTTTTTTGTTTTGTTTTGTTTTGTTTTGGGGGGTGTTAGGCAAGTGTTCTACCACTGAGCTAAATCCCCAACCCTTTCCAAATTGTTTTTTAAGGCCATATGTGACCCAGTTAGGTTTAGAGCATTAGGTTCACAGATTCAGTCTTTAAAAGGCATTTTTATCACCCATCAAAACAGAAAGTCCCTTGTAATTCAGGTATACTGCAACCAGAAGATGCCTCCGTCACAGACCCACAGGGACTCATGTCTTAAGTTTATTTCCTTGGGGCAGATAAATCATAAATTTATAAACCAGCCATACTTTACAGGAAATAAATGCTAGAGAGAATAGTGAAGACTTAAAGTAAATTTTAACTTTTTTTTTTTTGTGGTGCTGGGGATAGAACTCAGGGCCTTGTGCTTGCGAGGCAGGCACTCTAATCACTGAGCTAAATCCCCGGCCCTTAAAGTAAATTTTAGAGTAAATAATTCTATTTTGGTAGACAGCCAATTTGATTCTTTATCATTTAGTTCCAACATTCATTTTGCACAGAAATTTTGTTCCAAATGTTTCTCTGTCATTTTGCTTAAGAAAATAGAGACTCCAAACCCTTCTGGAACTTATATTTTCTCCCAAGGTTTGAATCTAGCGTGATAGCATCATTTTTAAATATGCTTAGATAAAATGCCATTTGCTTCTCTCTCTGCTTAAAAGTAGCATGATAGCTGTTTAGGTTTTACTTCTAGGGATTTGGATTTTGCTTGAAAAGCCCCCATTTCATTACTCTGCCTCACATTTTAAGAGGAAGATATACAGACGAGCTTGTTCAAAAGGGCATATGGCATGTCCACATGTATGTACAAGGAGGAAATAGTCCAATACAATCTTAAAGAAGATTAAAAATCTTCAACCTTGTATTTTCTCTCTTCTTTTTCCTCTCTTCTCCTCCTCGCCCTCACAGGGGATTGACCCCAGGGTTTTTGTACTGAGCAACACCTACACTCTTTCATTCTCTCTCTCTCTCTTTTTTTTTTTTGTATTTTTTTATTTTGAGACAGGGTCTTGTTAAATCACTAAACTGCCCAAGCTGAGCATTCTAAGTACTGGGATTATAGGGCATGTGCCACCATCTCCAGTTTTGTTATATTTTCTGATTAGACATAATGGGTTTAAAATGATTTTATGTAATGTTTTATCTTCTTCTTTTTCTTTTTTGGTTTTTGAGACAGCGTTTTGCTATGTAGTCCAGACAGGCCTCACATTTATGAAATTCCTGCCTCAGCCTCCCCAGTGCCGTGCCATGATGCCCAGCTCATTTTCCTTTCCTTCCCTCTCTCCTTCCTTCCTGCTTCCCTCCCTCCCTTCCTTCCTCCCTCTCTCCCTTCTTCCCTCCCTCTCTCCTTTCTCCCCTTACTCCCTTCCTCCCCTCCTTCTTTTCTTTTTGTTCTTGGGATTGAATCCAGGGCTTTTGCACTGAACTACAGCCCCAGTTCTTTTTTATATTTTTATTTTGAGACAGCGTCTCTCTAAATTGCCCAGTGTCTTAGTTACTTTTCTCATTGCTGAGACAAAATACCAACACCCAAAGTTAAGGGAAGAAAGGTTTATTTAGCTCACAGGTTATAGAAGTTTCAGTCTACAATTGGCTGGATCCAAAGCAGGGTGGCATAGCAGACAGGCAGAAGGCAGCAAGGGAAGCAAAGGACACACAAGCTTCTTTCCATCCATTATATTTTATCCAGACTACCTGCCCTTAGGGTAGGTAGCACTCCCACCCTTAATTTTAGCATCCTTAATTCCAGCATCATATCCCTGGTCCCAGCAGAACTATGCCAAACCGATCAATGGACTAATTTAGTAATCACACACTCTAGATCCAGCCATCTCTGAAAACACCCCACCTATGACCCCATGAGGCTTTGGGGGGACATCTAGGCACAAACCATAGCATCCAGGCTGGCCTTGAATTTGTGATCCTCCTGCTTCAGCCTCCCAGAGTGCTGGGATTATAACAGGCACCACATCCTGCTATTTATTTAGTTATTTATTCTTTTTTTTGTCAAAGTAAATTTAGCAAAATTCAGCAATCTGGGAATGGGAGGTATAGCTTAGTGGTAGAGTGGTTGCTTATCATTCACAAGGCCTGGGTTGAATCTCCAGCACTGTAAAAAAGTAAAAAAAAAAAAAATTAAATTAAATTTCATCAATCTGCATCTTTTATATACTACTCTAATAAGAAAATTCTTTGGAATTTATAACAGACTCATGTCGCTTACACAAAGCCAGGCACTTAAAGTGTATATATTTTGTTTGTTCGCAGTGCTGGGGATGGAACCTAGGGCCTCATGAGTGCTAAGCGAGTGTTTTACCATTGAGCTCCAATACCACTCCCCCATATTTTCAGGAAAGATTTGGAATGGATATTTAAATATATTTCATGATATCAGGTTAACATACTAGAAACACAGAGGTCAAAATCTAGAATTGCTGTAGAGGCAGTAAGCAAGAATTGGAGTCAAGTTACCTACGGATACTGAAAACACAAAGATTTGCTGAGGCGAAAACTTGGGGTGAATTAACAAGGATGTAGCTGCAATAGCACAAGAGAAAGTGCCTGTTAGTGTTGGCAATAAAATAGTACTGAAGAGTTGAAGAATGGTTACACCGGACAGGGCATGGTAGCACATACCTATAATTCCAGCACTCTGGGAGGCTGGGGAAGGAGGGTGGAAAAGTTTGAGTTCACTCTGGGCAACTTACCTACTTTGTGTGACCCTGTCTCAAAATAAAAAATAAATGTACTGGCGATGCAACTCAGTGGGAAGACCCTGGGTTCAATCCACAGTACAAAAAAAAAATTGTCAGTGATAACTCTTGGTCCACTCAGCTCAGCGTTCTTTTGGCAAAGTGAATCTAGAAGAAATGATAATAATTATAGTATGCTGGGCGCTTTATACAATTATCTCACATCATCCTCACTACAGTCCTGTGAGATAGATACAAATGTTATGATCTCTGTTTATAGATGCAGAAGCTGAGCTTTGAGAGGTTAAGTGACTTGTCTGACATCTCACTTTTGTAGGTTTTGGAACAGGGATTCTCACTGAGATATAGAGAACATAATATTGCTTATTGATAGTGACATTTAAGATTGGTTTGGAATAGTTTCTTTCCAGTAACCATCATTCATTTTTCCAAATCCCTTTTGTGTTAATAAGCACTAACTTCAAAATTAATGAGGTTGATAGAATTGGTTAAAACAGTGTAAAGTGTTCTCCAAAAGATCAGAGCCAAGGAAAGACAGCTGAAGGAGGGTCAGAGATGTCCTACAACTGCAGGAGGGTCCCATGTAGGAATAGAGCTTTTTCTCATTTATAAATACTTTATAGTATATCTCTCTCTCTTTTTTTTTTTTTTTTTGATGCCGGAGATCGAACTCAGGGCCTTGTACTTGCAAGGCAGGCACTCTAACCTCTGAGCTAAATCCCCAGCTTCTATAGGTCTTAAAGAAAAGAACCTTTTAAAGATAACTATAGGGGCCAGTAATATGGCTAAATGGTAGAGCACTTGCTTAGCATGAGTAAGGCTCTGGGTTCAATTTCCAGCACACACACACATGCACACAAAGATACAAATAAACATAATACCATTATCACATCTAAACAAGTAGCTCCTTAATAATACCAAATATCTAATATTCACATTTCCTTATCTTGTTTAAAATATAGTCTTCCAGGCCTCTCAGATCTGAGTTAGAATATGGGTGGGGAGGGTGACTGTACAAATCTGTCTTCAAGTTACCTCTTTCATCTTGCTGTGTTGAATTTCTCTTTGCCTTCCTGAAGTGACACCATGAGCATATTCTGTAGCTTCTTAGTCACTTTTTAGGAACAGGACTTTTTGGAAGAGATTGAAGATCAAGTTACTGGTGAGAAGAAGGTCTCCCCCACTTTTCTAACCATTTTCTATGCACTTCTCAGAGCTTTCTCTAATTCTGGCCTGGTGCTGAGACCAGAGCGAGCAGAACTACACATCTCATTCCAGTCGCAGCTGCAAAACAGTTCAGCACGTGGTAAATTAACATGCGCTTTGGGCTTCTGAGACTTTTTTTGTGGTACTGGGGATCCAACCCCGGAGGCACCCTACCACTGAGCGACACCCCCAGCCCTTTTTCAATTTTGTTTCGAGGCAAGTTGTTCCTAAACTGTTCAGGCTGGCCTTGGTCTGATTCTCCTGCCTCAGTCTCCTGAGTAGTAGAATTACAGGCGCGTGCCTAAGTGCTTGGCCTGATACATGTATTAATGATACTCAGTATTTCATTGTTCCTTATTTTTGCCCTGAATCTAGCCTTTTCTGGTATGTATTGCTGTGGATCGAACCCAGGGCCTCACACATGCCAGGCGAGTACTCTACCACTGAGCAACACCCCTAGCTCTTTCTCCTGAATTTAGAATTTAATTCAGCTGATATTTTGAGAACACAGATCAGAGATTGCCATCACTCTTTCCTGGATCCTGATCAGCATTTTAAAAAATTCATATTATACTTTGAGCTATTAGTTCATTGCCTTGTTCTAGATCCTGTATTAAGATATATCTTATATTTTCTTTATTCATAGATTGGAAAGAACACCATGTACTCTGGCCTACTAATTTTGATCTTTAATAGAAGGATTGGTAGCTTTGGACATTCAACCGTGACTTTTCTACTCTATATTATTTATAACTGTTGGGGAACTACCAGTTTGTTTGGAATAGTGGTGACTTTAAACTGGCCTGGAATTTCAGAAGTCCTTGTGAGTTCTTTTGAGCAGAAATTACATTTGCAACCTGAAAGTACTTTCCTATAGCATGCATATTTTGTCCAAAATTTCCCTACTGTTCCCTAGCTTTTCTTCTACAATCTTTGATATATATCATCTAATCTTGATGATTTACCAGCATTCACTATGTACATATGACTTGAATAATTCTGAGTATTGGCCCTAATTTAACCAATCACCAAGGCTTCATTTCAAGGATAGCATTAAAGGGGTAATCACCACACAGTAGCCTCCAGTATAGACTGAAAAAAGGATTTATGTAATATGTCAGATATCTCTACCCACAATTGTCAAGGAGTTCACTTCCTACATTTTATATGCTCTTTATTATTTCATTTTTTGAGAGAAAAGAGATTAACTTTTATTAAGTGCCTAATGCTATATAATATTACTTACATGGAGAATAGTTCCTTGCAGAGAGTAATTGCTCAATAAATGCTTGTGAAATGAATGAATGCCTAGTATTGGGCATATCACTTTAGATAGGTGACCTTATTTATTCTTACAGCAATCTTATGTGAGGTCTGTACTATTTTCCTTCACCTACAAAATATAAGAATAACAGTACCTATTTTACAGGATTATTAGGAAGATCAATTGACTTTACATACCTAATACAATTAGAATAGTTCCTGGCAGACAGTAAGTTCTATTTACACACTATTATTATCGGACATTATTGTTATTTTCCAGTGTACCTATAGACACTGAAGTACAGAGATTTTAAGCCATTTTTCTAAATATCACACAGGGAGCTAAGGAGTTGGAATAAATTTCTAAACTTCATGTCCTTTCTTCTAAATCTTTTGACCTTGGTGTTCTTGCCAAAAGACGCTACAAAATGTTATTTTGCCCGATTTTCATGCAAAGCTAGATTACTTTGTAGGCTCTCCTTTTTTTCCCCTTAGACTATCGTTCGATTCTTTGAAAGATTATTTTCCTTCTTAAATTTGTTTATACACAGCTTTTCTTCATGTGACAAGTGTACTGACTCTCAGGACATTTTTCTTCCTGGAGTCTAATACATTGTTTTAAATGACTGCAAAAATTCTCACTGGCTAGTTATCATTATCTTATTTATTTTTGCAATACTGAGGATTGAACCCACATCATCACTCATATTAGGCAAGTACTCCACTACTGAGCTACACCCTCAGCCCCTGGCTCATTATTAAAATATTTTCTTTCCGCATCTTTTTCTAACTAATGAATTTAGTTTCTCTTCTCCTCCTCTTAACTCAAGAAGTTCTCAATTAGTACTTGATTTTGTATGAAACATAGGAGAGGTGAGGTATAAGTTACATTCCTTTCTCACACCAGTGGGTTTTAATGATTTATTTTCACTTGCTAATTCACTGTATAGAACGATTCTCAGTTCTATCCTTCTGTGGCTCATGAATACGGCGAATGGAATTTCTGAGAGCATAATCATTTTAATTAACCAATGTGACGACAAAGCGATTCAGGCAAGTTGTAATTTTTTCCTGTGTTCTTTTACAAAGCATAATTTATGGCAAATAAATTTTTGTGTACCAGTGATTTCTCTAAGAAAATGAGACTCTTGACACATAGTTCAAATTAAAAAAGATGCTGAAAAGATACATAGGATATTGAAATTTATGATAAACGAATACGCTCAAGCACTCTGATAGTTTTCTTCAGTAATTTAGTGAATATTAGTGAAAAAGACTGCAATGAGTGTGACTGGGAGCGGAGCTCTGAGACAGAGAAAGAGGAGAGGTAGCCTGAAGAGCTGGGTGATAAGCCTGACTAGGCAGCTTGGGGTTGGATTGTGGAGGTCTTGAATGCCCTGATAGAGGACCATGAACTTCCTTCTCTTTGTCCTCTACATTGCATATGTTTTCAGGTTCCAAGAATAGAGCTCCTAAAATCCAAGATTGAATGGTCTCACATATCCAGCATTAAATCTTCAGAATTCCACTTAAACCAAAACCTGTATTTCAAAAGTAACCTTTAAGATTGTTTGACCATCAAAGAGTTTTTCATTATCCAATACTGACATGATGAGAAGAAACTGGGGGTATTCTAGAGATCTTGGCACAACTTCAAAGAGTGATAGAACAGAATGTGGAGAACTCTTCCAAGTTTTAGAAGGCAGCAGTTTGGCTGAGACTCTCGACACACTGTAAGGAGAGGCTTCCTTGAAAACATCGAGTCTTTTCCTACTTTGGAATGCTAAACGACAGCAAAATTCATGTAGGTCTAAAACTTGATACTGCATTAATTTCCCCTCTCAAATAACTCCCCAGCGTTTCTCTCTGTTCCTGAGGCGTTTGCATTAAGCTTCTCGGCAAGCTGCCTCATCGTTCTTCGAAAAGCTGTTTCCATACATCCTGAAAAGAATCCTTTTCATCCTTGTCTCATATATTTGTTTTTGTTTTGCAGAACGAAAAAGGCTAAACAACTTAGGAGATTTGGGGACATATCCCCCAACCGACCTATAGTCAGTTTGGTGTCACCCCTCAAGATTTTGGTACCCAAAGTAGCGGAACCGGGATTTAGCATCCTTCTTCCTGTCACACTTTTCTTAAAGCAAACGTTTTGCACTTTCGAACATCATCCCTTCTCAATCCCACACCTCCTCGCAGCCCGCCCCCTGGTTCCTTCCCACTCTCTACCTCGGCCTCCCGCCCCCCGCCCCCGCCCCCGCCCCCGCCCCCGCGCCCGGTCTGCGCATGCGTCCTAAGAACCCCCTACACTCGCGGCACAGGCTGAGAGTATTGTCGGGGGCTATTCTCTCTCCCAGGAACATGGCGGCGAGTCAGGGAGGTGGTGGTAACAGTGGGGGCGGCGGTTGTGGTGGAGGTGGAAGTAGCGCTGGCAGTGGCGCGGCCGGAGGAGGAGGAGGAGGCGGCGGGGCCGTAGGCGGCGGCGGCGGCGGCGGCGGCGGCGGCGGCGGCGGCGGCGGCGGGACCCTGGCGGTGCCCATCCCGGTACCGACGCTCTTCGGTCAGCCGTTCCCCAATGGGCCGCAGTGGAACCCAGGCAGCCTGCAGCCTCAACACACGGTGAGGAGCCTGGACCGGGCCCTGGAGGAGGCGGGCAACTCCGGCATCCTGAGCCTCAGTGGCAGGAAACTCCGAGACTTCCCGGGCAGCGGCTACGACCTGACGGACACCACCGAAGCAGGTGACAGGACGCGGGGGAAGGGAAGCCGGGCTGCGGGGCAGAGCGGGGGCGGGGGGTGGCTGCGTGGCCGGCGCCGGGGCTGCTCCGGGCGGGCTCGCGGGGGCGGCGAGATTGCCAAAGTGCGTGCAGGCTGTTCGGAGTGTGAGCGGCGGAGCAGGGAGTAGGGGTCGGGGGGTGGGGAGGAGGCTGACTGAAGGATGTGTGGAAACGGGGTGGGATGTTCGGAGGAGTGAAAGAGCATTATTGTTAAAGCGAGTTTCCCGGGTACGGGTAGGAGGGAGGTGTTCACACCTTCCTCGGCGCATTTCTTTCAACTCTCCTGGAGGTTCCCGTCTTTCCTCTGGGTTGGGGGTGGGGAGCAGACAATGCAAAAAATCATAATCTCCGCATATTCCTTAAAGGCATACGTGCCAACAAGAATAGCTTAGCCCTTTTAGGACTACGGCAGCAATACTGCCATGGTTCGTGTTCTTATTTTGTATATGGTTTAATCATCCTAGGATATTCTTGGTTTCTTTCTTGTCATATATGCCTTTAAAGACTGAGATTTTTAATTTTCTTGGTGTTGAGAAGGTGGTGGTGGTTAAATTAGTATTTGCTTCAGTAGCAAATTAAATCATCAATCACTTATGTGACTGGTTACGGGGGAAAGATATTCCTTGTTTTGAGTTATGTTGCAGTTTTTATTTTTATAGCAGAAAGAGCCAAAAAATTTAAGGGCATTTTTTCGAGAAAAAAATAAACTCCATTGTTTATGGAGTTTTGGATTAATGGCTTGTCATTTTAGGTAAATTTGGGTATTGTAATATTCTTCTTATACTCTCGATTAGTCTTTGTTGTGGCTGGCATTTTTTTGTTAGGAACATACTGTCTTTCCCTTCTGCTTTACAAACCCGTGTTTCTTATTTTAGCTATGTTTTGGCTTGATGAAAGGGCTTTTTGCTTTCCATAATCTTTAAATTTGCTATTCATGTGTTTGTTTCATCTACTTTGCTGAAATAAATCATGGAACATTATTTTAATAGATGTAGTGATTTTAAAAGAATGTAGTAAGTAAATTCACCCATGGTGAGAAGTAGTAAAACATCTTTTCTTCAGGACAGGACAATTTCAGTATATTCAGTTTGTAGAGATTAAAGGAAGGTATGTGTGTTGGAAGAGGATGGAGAGAGAGAAGGAAAACCTGAAATCGAAGCTTTCCACGCAGTGATTGTCTTAGGCATTTTCCTCAGAACTATGAATGTGTAATCAATACCCAGTTTTGTATTTTTAGAAAGCACGTTTTTGTGTTTACTCCTTCTGTTTGACTAGATTTCCTAAACAATATGTTCATACATTTGTGATTCTATTGTCAAGATATTGTATTATACTACTTGATGTATTCTTCAAAAGCCTCAA
The DNA here is from genome assembly GCA_004026905.1 of Hystrix cristata. Lineage (NCBI taxonomy): Eukaryota > Metazoa > Chordata > Mammalia > Rodentia > Hystricidae > Hystrix > Hystrix cristata. The sequence goes on from PVJO010006747.1 coordinate 37,892, forward strand.
GAAAAATGGCTTTAAATTGCATCATTAGAGGGATTTCCTTTTTTGTTTATTGTTCTTTATAACCTATACAGGATCCTTCTATTTGTGGGACAAAGTTAAGCATCTTTACTTGGCATTCAGGGCTTTCACTGTGTGGTTCCAGTTCATTATTGCAACCCTCCTAAACAGAACCTTCTCTTCCAACTAGGGCAATCCCCTGTCCCTCAAGTACATTTTGTGCATTTCTGTCTCATCTTTGTTCAAGGTTATCTGCGTGCTTGGGATTGCCTTCTTTTCTCCACTTACTTTTGTTCAAGCCTCAGCTTTTCCAAGAAGCTATCTCCAGCTCCCTTAGTCCATAGCAGTCTCCTGTTTCTTTGAATTCCCATGATACTTATTGTCTTTACCACTTGGCAGTACTGACTTTATCTTCTTTTTATTTCTCTGTCTTACTGTCCCTAAGAAGATAGAGAGAGTCCTTAAAAGCAGAGAATAGGCCATATACTTGTTTAGTCTTCTCATTCTGTATTCCTTTTATTGTATTTTTATTATATTTGAGATTACTTAGAAATATGAATTCCATCTTATTTAATTATAGCCTTTGGCTTCTAAGTCTTCAGTTTTCTGAGGTAAACTAAACTACAACACAATCCAGAACCATATTTGTTCTTGGGAAACATTCATTCATCAAAATCTTTTTCTTTCTTTTTTTTTCTTCCTTCCTTCTTTCCTTCCTTCCTTCCTGCCCTCTTTCTTTCTTTCTTTCCTTCCTTCCTTCCTGCCCTCTTTCTTTCTTTCTTTCTTTCTTTCTTTCTTTCTTTCTTTCTTTCTTTCGGTCTTTCTTTCGTTCTTTCTTTCTTTTGTGCTGGGACTGGGAATGGAATTTGGGGCATCAGGCATGCTAGGCAACACTCTACCCCTGAGCTATACTGCCAACCTCCAGCATAATTTTTATCAGTGTCTGCACTAACACAGGACTTCTTGAAATGATTTCACTGTTTTTTTTTCAGTTCACTTTATGTTCTTTATGGGAACACTTGAAGATTAGATAGAGTGGGGGCTGGGGATTTAGCTCAGTGGTTAGAGTGCTTGCCTTGCAAGCACAAGGCCCTGAACTTGAACCCCAGCACCAGAAAAAAAAAAAGATTAGATAGCTTGAAAAAGATCTTGTGCTGTTCCTTCTTTCATTTAAATGAGATGTCCATGTGCGACTCATTTGTCATTTGTTTTTGACAAAATTCAGCTATGAACTATTTAGGGACAATATTTTTGAATGTTAAGGCACCAGTATTCATTATACATAAATGAAGGTCAGTACAACAGAATTGGGAAAAAATAGAGTGTATTTGAGGTTGTACATAAACACACAAATATACACATACATATATACACAATATATTCTGTATTTGATGAAAGCATTTCTGTTAGTGATATTGTTGCATGGTATTTAAAATGACTTTCAATGGAATAGTGTTTCAGAATCAAACTGATTAGCCAGACAAGTACAGAATGGTTTATTGGATTGGGAAGAGACTGGAGGAAAGAAAAGAGCTAAGAAGCTATTCTAATTAATCTAGTTGAGTGGTGGTGAGAAAATGGGCTGAAACAATAAAACAGGGAGGTTTTCTCTAATATTTGTTTTTCCTCACATATATAAAAGATGAAATAGACCAGTGGTTCCCCACCCTGGATACACATTAAAATTGCAAAGGAGTTTTCTTTTTAAATGTATACTTGGGCCCCACCCCAGACCAATTAAATCAGAATTTCAGGGACCAAGATACTTTTAAAAAAATCTAAGTGATTTTAATGTGCAGTCAAGGTTGAGGAAACCTCAGAATAGCTCAGTTTAAAAGCACTTAAGTGGTATTTGTTTTTTGAGTGAATGAGAGCATTGATAAAGGTTTAGTGATTAACCTAAGGCCAGTTACTTGTTCAGAGGGTCAAAAGCAAAACCAGGAAGCAAGTGTTCAAGTTCTAGTTTAGTGTTCTTTTTAATAGACTTGGGTGAAGCTGAGCCTCATTTTTTTCCATCATATTGTGTCTATTTATCAGATATCGTGAATAGAAACTTACTATGAACTTATAGTTTCTTTAGTTTTTATGCATGACTCCGGTTTATATTTTGTGTTAAATTTGTGTTAAGAAAATAGTGCTCCCTTGCAGTACGCAGCACTGTAATCCCAGCACTGGGGAGGCTGAAGCAGGAGGATTGCTACAAGTTCGACACTGGCCTGTGCTACATAGTGAGTTCAAAGCCAGCCTGAACTGCATAGTGAGACCCTGACTCAAAAAGCAATGAAACAACAACAAAAAAATATTGCCCCCAAAACATGTAGCCACAAAATCTTTTCTCTGTAGCCGGTTTGCTATGAGGGAGAATGGAGAGTAGGCAGCTGTTGGCGAAGTTTACCTTTGGTGTCTTTCTACCTCCCTCTTTGTATTTCTGGTGTCCGTTCTCCTTCACAAGCCCCCTCTCTCCTGCCCTCATCATGCTGCCTTCCTTGTTTCTCTTTCCCTCTTCAGACTCGCTTACTTTTCTTTACGGGGATGGAGCACAAAGCTAAATGATTATGGCAGCCTGGCCAAGAGAGTAACATTTAAAAAGGGGGAGTTAGCTAGTTTATTTGAAACCAGTTGTTAGTTTGTGCTCAACCTTTTGAAGTATCTGCCTTTCAGAAACTCCTTGAATAAAATTCTCACCCACAAATGGACATATAAATAAGAATCAGAAAGTTGGTAACCTATTTTAGGAAGTTAGCCAACTCGTACTGTAATGTTTACTCTGAGATGGTCTGTACGTAGACTTGGCAAGACCAAGCACAGGAACTTTTGGGATATGGTAATTTGTTGGTTTGAAGATGAATTTAATATACCCGAACAAATTCTGAAGCTTTTCATCGTTGTGTCTTTCTGTAGTACCACAAATAATGGGATGCGTTTCAGTCTACTTGCAGTGTGCTTCTTTTTAAGATATCCCTTTTGTTGGTGCTGGGGATTAAACTTGGGTCATCACATGTTAGGCTGGTGTTCTGTCACTGAGCTACATCCCCAGCCCACACACTACCTTTTCATGTCCATGAGCAGTAAAAACAGATTTAGCAGTTTTTACACGAAGCGGATTGTGCTGTGTATTGGATAAATCACATGTCGTTCTGCAAAGCAGGAGTCAGCTCTAGGATTTCCTACGTGTGGTGCTTCACCTCTTCAACCAGAGGACACAGCACTTTGTCTCAAGTCGTAAAATGGAACCAGATAAACACAGAATCTGATTTGTTTGCATAGGTGGAGGTCCTCTCAGTGAATTTACTGTAATGTACTCCTGATTGTGATTTTGTGGCCTGATTCATTTATCTGCCATATTTTATGTAATAAGTGCCTTCCTAGAAAATCAATTGTGAAGCACCTTTTTCAGTTGATGCATATTTTAATTGCCATAGATTAAAATTTAGTCTCTGAACCTCATAGTGATTTATACAGGGAGGAATTCTATAGTGTAAATAATTGTCCCTTAATTTCTTTCTTTTGAGGGTTCTTTAAAATAAAATGTTAGCTTAAATCGGAGGGTACACTCATCATTAAAATAATACCATTTATATAACTCTTCATAAATTTCTACGTACTTTCATATATGTACATTATTCTATTGTATCCTAATAAGTATCCTAATAAGTAATGCTGTGAGCTTGGCAGAGTACATAGTAATTACGCCTTGTGATTGAGAGTGGTTAAGTGATTTGCTGGTGAGAATGGCAGAGTATGAGTTAGAGCCTAGGTTTTTCAACTCTAGCACTGTCCTTGTGTTGTTCCCACTGTTCCCACTGTAATGGTTCTCTTTGTAACAAAGCTGTTATTAAACACTCAACCAATTAATTATTTATTCTGAAAAATAAATGCTTATTTAACTTCGCAGGTTATAGTCATGTGGTGTTTTGTGTTTTATTTGCATAGCTTTTTATGCCTTTCTGTCGAAAAGCTTTAGAATAGATTCATTAAACAAGCATTTATTGAATTCCAACTTCAGAAACATGATTGTGGCCAATAGAAAAGAGACATGGTTCTTGTCCTTAAAGGATTTATAAAATAGTTGAATGTGTATGGTAGCATGTATTACAATTAGAAAAGCATTGTATTATAACATTTAATAGTATTCAACTAGTGTGGGGGTTAAATTAGGTTGGGAAAACTTCCTAAAAATTTAGAAAAGAGAGTTGGGGTATAGCTCAGTGACTGAGTGCTTGTGCTAGGGCCTGGGTTTGATCCTCAGCACTGAAAAAAAATCAATTACATATTTGCAACCTGACTGTTATAAGAAAAGATGTAGTTGATTAGAATATTTTACAGTTGGAGTTGATGGAATGCTTTGCTTAAGATTTGAAATTTAGTATTTCAATTTAGATTACTTGTAGTATAAACTCTGAAGCACTTATTTGACATCAAAAGCATAAAGGTAGACAAAATCCAGAGCCTCATTAACAACATAAGAGATGATGCTATGAACACTTTTCACAAACAAGAGTAATTGAAAACCTATAGCATATTGATTTACAGGGGGTGGAATTTATAGCACATTGATTCCTGGGCAGGGGTGCTGTTTGTTTATGTTTCAAGGGACACAACGAGACTTTGATAAAGGCATGCCATTGTCCCAGTCCAGTTCAGCAGCCCACTCTAAGTAATGCTTAAACTGTGTGATGCCCACCCTACTTCTACAGAAGATGGTTATTATCATGACCTAGCAAATGAAATCTTTTAGTTTTTTCTTTTTCTCTACACTTCGGGTATATTCGGGCACTTCTTGAAGCATTATGATGCTTTTACAAAAATTGGTTCTTTGAAAAGTTTCACAAAGAGTTGTCTGCTCCTATTTTATAGAAAAAATACCTTCCACTTCAGGGAACCATTTAATGTAATAAAAGAAAACTGTATGAGGCAATTTTATAACAGTTCAAGTTGGGTTTGGTCTCACTTGTACTTAGTTCACTCAATCTGGTAATTATATGCCCGCCTGCTTGTCTATCTGTCTATCTAAGTATCTTAGCTGTCCTGGGGCTTGAAACCAGGGCCCAGGGCATGCCAGGAAAGCACTCTTCTACTAAACTACATCCCAGCCCTGGAAATAGTTGTTTTGTTTTGTTTTGTTTGATTTTCACAATTTGGGGATGCTGCCAACATGTAGTGGGTAGAGGTGAGGGATGCTTTCAGGCATCCTTCAGTGAAAAGCACAGCCCTGCACAACAAAGACTTTTCTAATCTAAAATGTCAGTGGGCCCAAGGTTCAGAGACCCCAAGTAAGCATCATAAGTAAGATAAGCATCATAACTGAAAACAAAATGCAGTGCATGTGCAAAGAGGGAAAAATGACATTTGGTTGAATCATTGGAATATCAGAGGGGACTTTATAAAGAAGGTGAAAGGTTGGCTTTAAAGGGCTAGGCATCAGATTTTGTAGTTATGCATAGAGGGAAGAAACTACATGCATATTGACATCCTAGAGTCTCCTCAAATTCATTATATCAAATAATCAACTCTTGTAATAACCCCAGGCCCCCTCATCACCTAGATTAGAAATTTTGGTGTATTCTGACTCTTCCTCTTCCTTCACTCTCTCTAGTCAGGAACTAAGGCCTGTCGGTCAAAAATCTTTGAATAACTTTCAGATCTGTTTCCTTCCTGTCCATTCTCACTGCCATTGTCTTCTCTCTTCCTTACCTTTAACTGGACCTGTCAACAGTTTCCCAAAGTTTGTGTTCTCTTTGCCTCAAATTTGCTTCACAGGTAATTCTCTACACTAACTAAACTACTCTCTCCAATTGTGAATCTTATTGTCATTTGTTGATAAACATCCTCAAACTGGCAGTCAGTTCCCTAACAATACATTGCAAAATTCTGTTTTCTTATTCTTTGTTTCAAAAAGAAGAAATAAAAAAAAAAACAACTAATATACACTCTGTGCTTTAACTGTGGTTATTTTTGTATTTTATAACTCCATACTTACTAAGTTGCTAAGATTCATCCAAATTGTTGTGTAAAGCTGTAGCTAACTATTTTGGATGGCTGCATTGTCTTTCATTGTGTGACTGTACTATGCTTAATTCACTTTTTTCATTGATGGCTATGACTATTTTCACTGTTTCTGTTTTTTTCTCTTGTGAACTGTACTGCCATTTCCTCTTTTTTCTATTGTGACCAGTACTGCTATAAGCCTTATTATACATGTTTCTTATTGTATGTGTGAAAAAATTTTCTTTTTATATACTTGGAAGTGGAATTGCTAGGTAATATGATATGTCAGCATTCAAACCAGTTTACATTTCCATAAGAGATCCTATGAATCCATATCCCATCCAATACATAGAATTGTCAGATGTAAAAATTTTGGACAAATGAGTTTAAAATGCTATTTCAGTGATTTTTTTCACTTAAATTATCCTTATCATCAGTGATGATGTCTGCTGAAGTGCCTGTTGGTCATATGTATTTCTTGTTCTGGAAAATTTTCCTTTCTTTTCTCCATTTTCCATTGGATGTTCGCTCTTTCTTTATAGAACTCTATAATATTATGTACTATATTTTATATATATATAACATGCTATAATTCTGTAGTACTCCTTACACTAATGATTTGTCAGGTCTGTATGTTATGAATATAATCTCCTAGTTTATAACTTACCTTATTGCATTTTAGGTTATCTTTTGATGAATAAATCTTTGAAATTTTAATACAGTAAATTTGTCAGCTATTAATTTTGTAGTCAATGATTTTTTTGTCTTGCTTTAGAATGTGTAAAAATCTTTAATCTACATTTGTACTAAGGTTTTTTTTTTTTTTTTGGTGGTACCAGAGATTGAACCTAGGACCTTTGCACTAAGCATCATTCATTCCTAGGCCTTTTTATTTTGATACAGGGTCTTGCTAAGTCATGAAGTTGCCCAGGCTGGGCTCCAATCTGCGATCCTTCTGCCTCAGCCTCCCTGAGTACTAGGATTACACGTGTGAGCCACCACAGTTGGCTTACTAAGAGTTTTAAAGTTTTATTTTGATGTTTTAAGTTCTAAGTCCATATCAAATATATTTTTAAATGTAATGTGGGATAGAGGTCCAATTTCATGTTTTAATGTATCAATTGTCTTTCCAGATGCTTCCTTGCCTTCTTTGCTTTTTAATATTTCATTGAAATAGAATTTACAAACCAATAATTCATCCATTTAAAGTGTATTGCTTATTAAGTTGTATGCCCATCACTACAATGTAATTTGCATATATTTTAGTCATCACAGAAAAAATTCATATCCATTAATCCCTCCCTATTCTCTTTGCCTACCTCCTTCCAATCCCATCTAGCCTACTAGTCTACTTTCTGTCCCTATAGATGTGTCTATTTTGGACCTTTCACATAATGGCTTCTTTTGTATATTATGTTTTCAAAGTTTATTTATGTTGTAGCACGGGTCAGTGTTGGATTTCTTTTTATTTCTGTGTAATATTCCATTATTTTTTCCACTCTTGGGTATTATAAATAACATTGCTGTGAGCATTTATATAGAAGTTTTTGTATAGATGTATGTTTTCACTTCTCTTGGATACAGGAGTAGGATTACTGGTCACATGGTGATTCTATGTTTAACAGTTTGAGGGAATGCCAAATTGTTTTTCAGAGTAGCTGCACCATTTTACAGTCCCATTAACAGTGTACTATATAAGGATTCTGATTTCTCCATAATCTCAACACCACTTGGTACTGTATTTTTGCTTGTAGTCATCCCAGTGGATGTGAAATAGTATCTTATTATGGTTTTGATTTGTGCTTCCCTGAAGACTAATGATATTAAGCATTGTGACAGATGCTTATTGACTATATATCTTTACAAAAGAAATGTCTATTCAATTCATTTGTTTTTCAATTTTTAAAAATTTTATTTTGAGGTGGGATTTTACTGAGTTGCTAAATTGCTCCTGCCGAGCTTGAACTTGATACCTACTCTTCAGCCTCCCAGAGTGCGGAGATTACAGGGCTGTGCCACTACATTCAGCTTTCATTTAGTTTTTATGTAATGATATCCTTCAACCTTGCTGAACTAGGGTTAATGGTTTTTTTTTAAATTTTTATGTTTTTAAGCTGGTGATGATCAAACTCAGGGCCTTGAGCATTCAGCTTTCATTTGGTTTTTATGTAATGATATCCTTCAACCTTGCTGAACTAGGGTTAACGGGTTTTTTTTTTAATGTTTTTATGCTGGTGATGATCAAACTCAGGGCCTTGAGCATACCAGACAAATTCTCTCCTACTGAGCTACACCTCTAGTTCTTTCTAAAAGATTTTAAATGTATTTGTTAGGATTTGGTGGGTCAGGATCATCTTATTTGCAAATAGAAATGATTGTACTTCTTCCTTTTGAATTTGGACACCCTTTATAGCTGTTTCTTGCCTAATTGTCCTGATTAGAAATTCTAGAACAATGCTAAATAGTTGTTGTGAGAGTGGAAATTCTTGTCTTGTTCCTGAATTTAGAGAGAAGGCTTTCAGTTTTTTTAAACCATCAAATATGATTTTAGTTCTGATTTTTTAGTAGATGTCCTTTGTCATGTTGAAGAAATTCCTTTCTATACCTAGGTTTTTTAATTGGTGTATGTTTGCAATACATGAAATTTACATTTGTTTTGGGGATTAGCAAATGTATATAAAATATTTTAATCTTTTTAGATCTGCTTTCTTTCTCCCCTTTCTTTGTTCCCCTCCCCCACTCCAAAAAGTCTCCCTTTATTTTGCTCTTTAATTTATTCATAATGGATTTTTTGGGTGTTTCTTAAGTCATAAAGAAGGTATTGGGATTTTTTTCCAATGCTTTTTTTTGTGTGTGGAGATAATCATACTTTTTTGTCTTTTATTGAATTAATGAGGTATGTAACACTAATTTGCTTTCTAATGAACTCACTGTATATTCCTGGCCTGCTACACTTCAGTTTAGTCTCATACTGTCTCCAAACTGTATTTCATGTCCTGTTCCTTAAAAGTATCCTGCCGTTCCATGTCTCCACGTTTTTCTTTTTTCTCTGCAGTTAATGTCTCTCTTTCTCTTTTCCCCATGGTGAATTCCTGTTGACCCTTTGTATCCCAGATCAGGCCTTTCTTTATCTTTCCCCTTTTCCCTCATCCTCTACATACAAGGATTACTGTAAACAGCTGTTAACTGTAGTAGCTATGATCTTTTATTGTGATTAATATTTTTCATTCCTTGTACCATGGACCATGAGTTTAATAACTTTCCTGAAAAAAAAGCATTACCACAATAAATGCACACAGAGATTTCAGAAATGTTAAGTGAGAAGAAAATGTGTACTTTTCTTTTTATTGGGTTTAGAGTTGAGTGTAGTGACTTTATTGTCATTCCAATACATAGTTTAGTAGTGTGTGGCACGTGGAATTCATTTAATGCATTTTGTTCAATTAAGCCTGCTTCTTACCCTTGGTGCCTTTTTGAATTCCTCCACAATTTGTCTCTTTGCCTTTCCTCTGTATTTTTCACTACTTCTCACACATGTACTCTGTACTTCAGTCACGTTGGACCTCTCATTATCTTCCTGAGTTTTGCTTTTATGAAGTGTGATCAAAGTATATGGTGAGTGTTTAAATTTTTTAGAAATTTACTAAAGTAAAAGACGTATTAGCCATTAATACTCCTCAAGATAGCTCCTCTGGCTTTGAACACACTTTCTCATAGTTCTTGCCACTTCCTGAAACAGTTCTAGAAGTCGTCTTGGTATGATTAAAAATACCTTGAATGCTGCTGCTGAGTGCCATCCAATGGAAAGGCAGGCTGGTAAAAACATTATGGTTTGTCCTCATCCACCTTATTCACCAGAGCTGGTACCATGTGACTTCTGGCCTTTCTCTAAAGTCAAAGTGGTTATGAAAGGTAAATGTTTTTAATTGATTCAAGACATGAATGTAGCCACAACAGCACTACTAAAGATTCTCACAGAAGAGAACTTCCAGAACTGCTTTAGGAAGTGGCAGGGACAACGGAATACATTAGAAGTGAAGGGGAATTATTTTGAGGGGGATTAATAGCAGTGCATATTTTACTGTAATTATTAAATCATCATTTTTTTCACACTGTGTATTGTTTTGTTATACTACTGTATTTTAAAAAGTGAAAGTAAGTACTATAATGGAGAAAGAAATGGCATATTATTGCTTCATAAGCAAAGATATGATTAGTAAACTTTAACAGTTTGGAAATCAGCTGTAACTTTGACATATTCTGTATTGCACTGTTGGATATGCTTTTATTTTACAGTAGTTAGTTACTTTTTTTGTTTGTTTGGTACTGGGGATTGAACCCAGGGCCTTTGCACTAAGCTACATCCCCATCCCTTTTTTTTTTTTTTTTTTTTGGTGCCGGGGATTGAACTCAGGGCTTTGCTGAATCCCAGCCCCTCTTTTTTATTTTTTATTTTGTGGTGGGGTCTTGCAAAGTTCTCTAGGCTAGGATTGAATGTGCGCTTTTGTTGTCTCAGGCTTCTAGAGTGCTGGGATTACAGGCATGTACCACCATACTCAGATGTTTGGCTACTTTGAAATAGGTTAAATATTTAATGAAATTAATTTGTAAATAATGTTTATGACATTAAATACTATGTTTGCATTGAAAATAGTAAGTTATAAAATGTTTCAAGGATTAATGTGTTCTTTTAATGGGTTTAATCTTGAAAGTCATATTTGTAGATGAAGTCCAGGAAAAGTTGGGAGACAAATGCACATTTTGTGGTTAGGTTTAGGATTTTTCCCATTTGTGTTTTAGCAGTTCTTGGTTTAATTTTCTCTTCTTACATTGGTTTGTTGTCTTCCATTTGCCATGGGTGCAGTTAAGATTGTGAATCTATTTTCTTCAAGTTGCAGAGTTTTGTTATCCTTAGTTGTGTCAGAGATTAATGGCTCTAATTATCAACGGCACTATAGTCTCACTGCTTGTCCTATACAGTTTTATCACCCAGTGACTGAGTTTTTTCACATTTATGTATGTAGTAATGTCGTTGCCTCGAAGTCCTTCCAATTGTAGTCTGCTGTGTCTTCTTCTTCCAAATTATTCTTTCTAAAGAGTTTTCCTTAGGCCACTATCACACTGAAGAGAAATGTTTTATAACTTTTCCATGGCTGGGTTTGGGACCCAGGACCTTGTGCATACTAAGCATGAGTTCTACTCCGAGCTATGCCACCAACTACTAAAACATGATTTGTTTTTTCAGTGCTAGCGATCAAATCCCATGGCTTGAGCATTATTTTTAAGGACCACCTAATCATACATTATTTAGATGCACCATAATTTATTTAACCATTCTGCTATTGTTAAATGTTTAAATTTAATATGAATACACAGCCAGGTTCATTTGTACTCTTTGGCTTTATGTTGCTTTCCTTCAGAGAAATTTAGACTTCTTTAGGACAGATAATGCAATCTATATATAAATTCCCTACATTCAATGCTATGGCTCTCTGTAACAGTTAACAGTAAATGCATGTCATTTTTTTTTTCAGTGCTAGGAATCAAATCCAGTGTTGCATATGTTAGCAAGTGCTCTACCACTGAACTACATCCTTAACTCGAACTGGTTAAATTTTTAAGCTGAAAATTATGGGAAGGAGCATGACAATCTATGACAATTTTATGTTTCAGCTTCTTTATACTGTTTGTGTGACTGAAAACTATAGGAAAATCGTTTCTCCATGGTGCCCTGGTGACCTTAGATGTATCCCTATAGGCCACATAGGCAAGACTCAATCACAGTGAGACATAAGTCTCATGGGACTGTTCTGATCCTCCTCAGCACATGGCAAGATGGAGATTCTTTCGAGGAACTGTCACAGGACACTTTTTTATCCACCCCCTATTTTGCTTAGTATCTCCTTTCTTCCTTCTGGTGAGGCATGGGACTCAGAAACAGCTATGAATATAAAATTGCACAGCTGCAGCCCAGATTTGACTCAACCACAGAATAACGTGGAGTTTGTGTTGTCTTGCATTTAGTGCATCCAGTTTGGCTTTGTTTTACAAGACTAGGGATGCAGCGAGCTCATACCATGCTGATGGTGCCTTCTTGTGTTAGTAGTGCACTATCTGAATCTGGTCTTACTACTGGCAGCAGCCGCTGCACTGATATATAATGGCTCTTTGACAATTTAACAACCATAGTGGCTTTTTTAAGGCTGTTTTGTAGAATTTATTGTTACTCTGTCATTTGTCAATAAATTGCTTTTAATTTCAGAATACGCTATTTGTTATTTTGCTGCTAAACCATGTGAATAAGGATGGCCCGTACTCTCTAAATATAGTATTATTTCAAGGGTACAGTATGATGGTTATAAATTTAGTCTTAATCTGGATAAATCAAAGATAAAACAGATTTGTCTAGAATGGCAAATTGCACTTGGGCACTCCCCTCCTTCAGGATGATCCAAAGCCTACTGCAGTTATTCTGGGGAGTTGGATTCAGACTTTTCTCATTATGTCAGATTTACCTTTCTCATGGAGAAAGGTAGTAAGGCAGTAATGGTCAACCTATGGTATGCGTGCCCTGTGGGGAAGCAGTGCTCTCTCTGTGGGCACATAGGCCACGTCACCCCAGCATTGCCCCAGCAGCCAACCATTGTATAACATCACACAAAAGGGCAGTGTTAACACTCTGTGGTAAGTAAGTGGGTTTGGGGTTGTAATTTGGGCACTCAGTCTCTGTTAGAGCTTGTGTCTAGATGTCCCCTCAAAGCCTCATGTGGTCATGGGTGGGCCTTTTCAGAGGTGGCTGGATCTAGGGTGTGTGATCCTGGGATTAAGCATGAGATGCTGGGATTAAGGATACTGTACTCTGGGTGTGAGTGCTATCCACCCTAAGGGCCTTAGGGCCGGTAGCCTGGATGGAATATAAGGGACAGAAAGAGGACTGCTGCAGTTACTTGCTGCTTCGATGCTTTGCTGCCTTCTGCCTGCCAAGAACCGTTTCTCCTCTGTGATGCCCTTCTGCCCTACCACTCTGCCTTGGAGCCAGCCAACTATGGACTGAAACCTCTACAAACTGAAACAGAAGTGAACCTTTCCTCCTTTAACTTTGGCTGTCAGATATTTTGTCATAGCAACGATAAAAGTAACTAAGACAATCTCTAAAGGGTTCACCATCACTATGCTAAGGTATTTTAATTCACGTAAATAAAAAGAATACTGTATAAACAGATTTACTTGGTTTTCAAAAGCTAGTTGGCCTTAATCAAGGCAGAAAGATCACCAAAATCAAATTAATCACACATCAATTCAGATGTCCTAGAGATAGACATTCTTATTTATCCAGACTAATTATAACTAATTAGATGTTAAAGGTTTTTTTCTTTTTTGGGGGTGGTGTGCTGGGGATCAAACTCAAGGCCTTGAGCTTGCTGGGCAACACTCTACCATTGAGCTAAATCCCCACCCCCATGCTTTTTGTGTTAAGACAATAATTTACATGAAAGCATGGTTTTGCCATTAAAAGTTGCATATTTTCATTCTAATTTGCATTTTTAAAAATGGTGACATACAGTAGAAATGACGATGTACTATTATATAATACAGTGATAGATATTTGGTTGTAGACCAAGTTGTACCCCCCAAAAATAAAATGATTCTATGTAATAACAACTTTAGTTAGTCTGTAACTGTTTGCATATAGCAATCTTATGAGTGGGATATAGATGGTTAGAATTCAGTTTGCCTTGCAAAATAATAAATTTAAAATAGCAGACTATTAATTTTTTTCTTATAACAAAAACAGTGCTTGCTTTTTGTAGAAAATTTGGAAAAGCATAGAGAAGAACATACAAATCACTCCTCATTCCATCAACCTTGGGTAAATATTAGTTTTTTTGGTGTATTTCCTTCATCCCCTTGCATATCCCTGTAAATCTAGAAGTTTATGTAATAGTGTATAAAATGTATATTTTTAAAGGAAACCCTGTATATGGTTTTATGTTCTAAATGTTCTAGTTACTACCCTGTGAACATATTTCCATATTCAGAAATCTAATGTACAATATTTTTAAAGGCTATAAGATATTCTGTTGTAAGGATATATATTTTATTTAGCCTTTATTCTTCTATTGGACATTTCAGTTTTTTTTTTTAATAATACTGGGGATTGAACCCAGGGAGCATGCTGAATTATAGTCCTTTAAAAAATTTTAACTTTGAAACAGAGTCTTGCTAAATTGCCCAGGCTGCAGCTCTCCAGTCTCAGCCTTCCATGTAGCTTGGATTACAGGTGTACATCACCAGGCCTGGCTGTTTCTGAGTTTTTTCATTTTTTTTCTTTCCATAAGACTGGAGATTGAACCCAAGACCTCACACATGCCAGGCAAGTACACCATCAGTGAGCTACATCTCCAGCCCTTTACTATTTTCAATAATGCTGATATATAGGTACATCTTATATATCTCCATTTGGTTTCAAAAAATGCTAGAGATTGAATTCTTGGATCAATGGATACGAACATATAGAAGGACGTTGATTCATTTTGCCAGATTGTTTTCCAGAAAAGCTACCTCAATCCGTATTCCTGTTAGTGGTGTGCAGAAGTGCCTGATTCAGAATAGTCTTGTAAATGGTGTTAAATACCTTTAAATTTGATGGATGAATTATTGTACCTTAATCATTACATTTATTTTGAGAATATTGAAGTTGAGCATATTTTCATATTTCTTGGTCATTGATAATTTTTGTTTTTTAATTTGTTTATGTCCTTAGCCAGGTTTCACTGATGAATTGTTATCATTTTGCTTTTTGATAGGCTGTTTTCTTTTTCTTCTTGTGTAGCTAAATCTAGAAATCTTATATTTGTGATTTCTTCCTTTAATATTTTGAAAGTATTTCCCTATTCTACTGTTAGGTGACCTCATTAAAGTGTTTTTTTTTTCTGTTTTTTTATGGCTCATTTTCATGTCTATCTTTTCTTTCATCTGGATTTTATTATAATAGAAGTTCTATGGTGGGGCTGGGGATTTAGCTCAGTGATTAGAGTGCTTGCCCTGCAAGCACAAGGGCCTGAGTTCGATCCCCGGCACCACAAAAAAACAAAACAAACACAAAAAAAAACAACAAAAAAAAAGAAGTTCTATGGTAAGGTTATAGTATTTGTCTTTTGAAAATAAGTTAATTCAAGAACTACTTAATAAATACTATATTGATTTGAGATGCCAAATTTACCATATATAAAATGTATAAGGATCGAAGTATAGTGCTGTTCTTAAACACTGTTCAGTTTGGATGTCATTACACTGATTCATTTAGCATCATTTCTTGGTGAAACTGAAAAACTTTGCAGAATTTCTTAGAGACAACTCTGCGTAGAACTGCCCCTTCCTCCCCACTCTTTAATAAAGTCTTGTACTTCCACATGGCTTAATCGTTGCATGACTCACAGTCCTTTTCTCATTGAGCATGTATGTCATCTGCCTTCTGGTTAGCAGCTGTGGTATCCGCTTGCAGCATGTTTTCGTTTGCACCCTTATTCCTCAAAGTGCCTGTGCTTCAAGAGTCTCCCTTCACTGGTTGCTGCAGGTCAGTGAGAGCTGCTTGTTACTGTTTCTCATAATTATTGACTTTAAAGCATTTTTCTCATCTTGTCCAGTACATACTTTACAAGTTTTTTAACTCTCTCCTCTATTATGGCTAATATTTTAATTCATCATGCTGTAGCTTAGAAATTCTGTGACTCATACACCTTATTCAACAAGATTTCAATATTATAAATAGTTTATTATCTTGTCCTGAATGACAGCACAACGCCCTTCTAAAGAATACTGAATCAAGAAATCACCTGTCTTTTCAGAGGGCATCTGTTGAAAGCAAATGCCTGAGCACTGGGGTTGTCATTTCCTATCAGGCTCCAACATCAGAGTCTCTAATACTTCAAAGACTCTTCATTCTTGCATCAACAGGCAGCTGTGATGTTTCCTGTTTTCTTTTTGCTGTTGATTCTAGTCCTGACAGTTCTTTTAGATTAAAAAATAGATAAGGAAGCATTAAAATGTGAGATCATACTAACCAAATTTTATATACTTGTAGATGTGCTCACATGCAGGTAATAGGAGTTCTCAAGAAGTAGAAAAAATTTAGTTTTTTATTTTCATGTAAGGAAAAAAGTATGTTAAGTTGGTTCATTTTTATGCGCTCTCCTAAACCATAATTCTCGTGTACCTACTGCCATGGCCTAATGTCTGCCATTTTTATTTTGTATTTTTATGAACATTTTTTTCATTGTATATAGGTTGATAAATTTCCCTTCATTTCTCTTGCTCATTTCTTTTAGGTCATTGCAGAATATTTACCCATTTTCAAGTGCTCTGGAATAATGACAAATTAAGTGGTTTGGGCAATGTTTTATAGGTAGTAGTAATTGGAATCAGAAATGTAGTTCAGGTTCAGTCTAGTGCTCACCTACGAAATGAATTACCCCTCCTGTTTCATTCCATATGACTTCTGTAAACTTTCAGATATACCTTAAGAATGATATGGTATTGATTCAGTTACAAGACTTGTAAAAATTACAGTTTTGGTAGAACTAAGTGAGGGTGATATTTTTTGCATTATTCCTTTCACTGAAGTGTTATTATCCAAGCAGATGTTATTTGGTGCTGGAGTGGAACAAGAATTGATATTATCTAGAGTTGGTGTCTGACTGAGCTTTTTAATCTATCCTAACTTGTGCCTAATCCATAGTTAATGTTAAATGAAATTTCCTTGAATGAATGATAATGACCTTGAGCCAAGTCAGAATGCTATCTGGGAAATAAGGAGAACAAGACTGAAAGGTGAGGATCAGGATTTGCCTGCAGACAGAAGAGAATTGGACACTTAAAATACTTAAATATTTTACCTTTGTATATTCTTTGTAGTTAGGTCGCAACTTCTAAGCCTTGCTGGAAGAGGAATGATACTACTGGGAGACAGTTTTCCTGGGGTCTTACATTTCTGCAACTCTTACAAGTGAGGCACCAAGTGCTCTGTGTTCTGAGCTCTTTTCTTTTTTTTTTTTTTTTTTTTTTTTTTTTTTTTTTTTTTTTTTTTTTTTTTGTGGTGCTGGAGATCGAACTCAGGGCCTTGTGCTTGCAAGGCAAGCACTCTAATCACTGAGCTAAATCCCCAGCCCAAACTTTTTTTTTTTTTTTTTTTGCGCTGGGGATCGAACTTGGGTCCTTGTGCTTGCAAGGCAAGCACTTTAACCGCTGAGCTAAATCCCCAGCCCCTCTGAGCTCTTTTCAAGGATATTTGTACAGTGAACAGCCTTACAGGATAGACCTAATATCTCCTAGAATAAAGGTCAGATTCGCTTGCAGTCTTGGAAGAGTGAGATAATATCTCTTTCTAGAACAAGACACAATCACGCTTACTTTCCAGTAAAATAATGATAATGTCTGTCTTTGAACAAAGGACAGGTATGCATTATTATAAAAGATTTGGGTTCCTTTGCCTAGGTTCCTCTCCTATTTATTTATATGATGTATGTGTATGCATTCATCTGGACGCATCTGTATTGCTCCTATAGGATTTGGGGGACAAGTGGAATTGATGCAGATATACTGTTCATGCCACTAGTTGTGCTATGAATAATAAAGTCTTCATCTTTCACACAGGAGAGTCTCAGGCCTTGTACTAGCATCCACACAACAGAATTAAGCTAACATGCTGGCTTGTAAGTAAGGTAAAATCTCAAACCCTTCCCAGTTCTTGATAGGTATTCAGCCAAGAGATGTTACTGCCTTTTGAACAAACTTGTTTAATTTTCTTAAATTTTGCTTATTGATTGATGTAAAATATTACAAAATTAATAAAGGCTCGTCTCTTTAAAGAAAGAGGAGAGCTATGTGTTGTCTCAGATGAAACAATTCTGAACTGGCAAGTTAGGAATAGCTAGGGCTTTATAATGGTGTTCGTTAGTTTCTAAACCCAAAATTGGGACTCGAGGTAATATTTATGTTCTGCTTCCTACTGCAAGAAGCAGTCTTGGGTATGTAGGTGTTTAGGAGATTCAGAATTCCTCTGATCCAGAATATTCTATTTGTGGGACAAGAGGTCATAATAGTGAAGGAGTGGAAAATCATACGTAGAACGTGGACTTTGTTTGGAACACGTCTGAGTTTGGAACCCCCAGGGCTGTCAGCTATTACTAGTTTTTTGTTCTTTTGTTTGTTTGGTGCTGTGGATTGAACTGGGGGATTGCTGAGCTGCATCTCCAGCCCTTAAAAAAACACTTCTGGGGACTTGGGGTGTAACTCAGTGGTGTAGCACTTGCCTAGCATGTGTGAGGGCCTGAGTTCCATCCCCTGCACCACAAAATTTTTTTCTTGTTTTGTATTTTGAAACAATGCCTTGGTAAATTGCTCAAGTTGGCTTCAAATTTGCAGTCCTCCTGCCTCTATCTCCCAAGTAGCTGGGATTACACGCATGCTTAACCTATCAGATTTTTTAACATTTAACACTGCTCATGTCATTCAATCTGCCCTTGCTTCGTAGTATAGTGAGTAGATAGTTTACAAGGTTGTTACAAGGATTAGAAATAATCTATGCAAATTTCTTGGCATTCTGATCTAATGTATGAGTGTGTGTGTGTGTGTGTGTGTGTGTGTGCATGCATGTAGAATAGTTGCCTCAATCTCACTGAGGTCATTTATTTATTTGTTTGTGGTAGTGGGGATTGAACCAGGGCTTTTGTGTTGTGGTACATCTCCAGTCCTTTCTGTTTTTTCGCTTGAGAAAGGATCTCTTAGTTGCCCAGGTAGGAGTTGAGCTTGTGATCCTCCTCCTTTTAGCCTCCCATGTTCTGTGATCACTGGTATGCACGACCATACCTGGCTCCACTTAGGTTATTGTTGATATGAATTTAGAGTTCTAATCTCAAATAATTTTTCCATTAGTCTCCATGTTCTTTTAAGAAGAAATTACTTTTTCTTTCTTGTCCCTCCCTTCCTTCCTTCTTTCCTTCTTTCTTGTCTTTCGTTTCGGTGCTGGGGTTGGAACGTAGGCCTTGCGCATGCTAGACAAGCACTCTACCACTCAAAAACCCTGCCCCCCCCTTTTTAAAAATTTGAGAAGGGGCTTTCGCTATGTTTCCCAGACTGATCTCGAACACCCTCTAAGCAGAAAATTCTATCATACTATTTCTGTCAGTGGTGAAGATGTATTCCAACAACGTACTTCATTATTAGAAATTTTACCAGCGGCTTTCAAATATTACTTAGGATTGGTTTTAAGTAAGAGACTATGGCAGTCTGTATTATTAAATAACACCTAAAGAAGAAACATGCGTCTTACTTTAAGTTTTGACAATTCGAGCCAAAAAGTCTGCATGCCCTAAAAACTTCATACCTTTTTTGTATGTACACTGAATAAAACTATAATTAGTATAACTAGTGTAATATAATAGTATCATTTCTGAAAGTAATTTTCTATACTTTGGCAGCAATGGTAGCTGTTGGGCCAGGAATTACACTGGGCAGCAGATGGACCCATCTGGGGTGCTTGTAGCTGCACCTTGGGAGACAGCAAACAGATTTCCATTCTGTCTGACTTTTCTCCTCCCTTTCCTAGCTTCCTTGATCTTTGAAGCACAAGAGTGGTAAAAAACACAATTTAGATCAGATTAAGATGATCTATTAGCATTTCTAACAGGCTCCCTGCAGTTTTACAAGGAGTATCTTGAAGGAAGGCAGGAAATAATACGCAGCAATCTGTCTACTGTTGATTTATTGCCAATACTGCTTGATATGGTTCCTGATTAAAAATGAAACAAAAGAAAAATAGTTCAGTGCTTATAAAGGTGCTTAATAAATCGGACACACATGTTTAAGTACTGCATAGTTTCTCTGGTGTGAGAAATTGAAGTGTAAATAAAGACTAAAATGTATTATATTGGGAAAGGGAAGAAAATGTCCAAATGGGAAAGGGAACAAGGGAGGGGGAAAGGAACAGAGGGTCAAGAGAAATAAGAAATGGAAGGAAAAAATGGAAACAAATCTTTTGTAAATAGGGAGGGAGGAGGGGGTCAGGGGAGGGGAATGGGAAAAAAAGAAGCAACAAGATATATCATGTACAGGTACAAATTCCCTATGATACATGTTATCAATATGTACATCGAAAATGTACCATTAAAATAAAATTAGAAAAAAAAGAGGTGCTTATCCCAAGGTTATTAATTGATTGAGGTTTCATCTTATTGTACAAGAAAAAATACACATCTATTTAAATTTTAAAAATTTTACAGGCATTCTTATTAATTTTGATAAACCATTATTTTGTAGTTTATTAGTTTCCTGTGTCTGCTGTAACAAAGTACCAAAAATTTAATAGTTTACAAAACATAAATTTAGTCTCTCATAGCTCTGGAGACCATAAATTCAAAATGAGTTTTACAAGGCTAACATTAGGGTTTCAGCAGGGCCACTCCCCCTCCAGAGGAGGGGATAATTTATTCCTTGCCTCTTTTTGCTTCTGGTGGTTGCTGGCATTCTATGACCCTGTTACTCTCTCTTCATGTGACCTTCCTCTCAATGTGTCTAATTACCCACTGCCTTTCTCTGTCAAGAACACATGAGCTAGCATTTAGAGCTCACCTGGACAATTCAGGATAATCTCGTTCTGAAATTCTTAACACATTTATGCCCACTATTCCAGTCTGGAACACCACACACAATGCAACATAATAAAAAATCTTTCTCTTCAAATTCTTGTTCCTTGAATTTTTCTAGGTAACATATATGAATTTCATGCAAAAATTAAAAAATTGCAACCTTCGCCATAAATGGGTTAATTCCATCTGCAAGAATTTTGCCCTAAATGTTATAGTCATGGGTTCCAGGAATTAGGACCTGATTATCTTTCAGGGCCACTATTCCACCCACTACAGAAAATAAACAATACATTTTAATCTCCTTTTCTGTGTGTGTGGAAAAGGTGAACAATCTTTGTAATTTTCTTTCCCCACATCCTACTTGTTCTATAAGAAGATAAGCTCTGAAACTATTGTGAAATGAGTTTCCCAATAAGGAATAATTTAGCAATTTATTTTCTTATCTTTAGGTGGGAACTTTTTTCTTTTAGCAGGAACTTTATTAAAATACAAATTTTGAGTGTATTTTTGAAGTATAGTGTGTTCATTCTTAGTCGTAATATTCTAGTTGCCCAAGTGTACATGTTAATTAATGTTGTAAAAACTCTTGCAAGTGTTCACCACAAGATGAGATTTTAAATCAGAGTTTGTTTTATCCTTTATATACAAGTTAATTTTCACTTTTTTTCAGTGTAAATACGAGATGCTGTTAGTGTGAGATAGTTCACAAAATAAAGACTAAAATTGTTTTATTTCCCAGTTTTCTTTCCATGATTGTATTTTTCTTTTGGCACTGTTCTGTTTTACTCACTGCTTAGAAAGGATGTTCATACTGATTTAAAATTGACATACCCTACAACTAGATTTCCTTAATTAGAAGCTTTATTATAGCTTGAGTTTAATTTTGAGTTTATTATACTTTATTTGATTTAACCCATTCAATTAGAATAATAATTATTGTGATTTTAAGTAGCATTTACTAAATAAATAAACGAACTCATCAAGAAAATAGTTTATGGATGTAAATTTAATTAAATCCCCTAAGGGTATTTGTACTATTACTTTGTGCCTTGACTAAATAATCTTGTTTTATTTCAGTTTTTAAATTTTTTTTGGAAGGGGAAGAATGTAAAACATCAGGCAAAAATATGTAAGTTAATAGAATGATATATTGGTAATATTTAAGTTATTTTATAAAAATCATTCTTCTTATTAATGATAGTATTTGTTTTTCTTCTCTTTTTGGACTTCTTTGACTTCTTCGTATGGTTACCATGTTTTCTCTTGACCATTATTTTCAGTCTTATCTGCTTGTTGTTGGGGTTTTTTTTCCTCTACATAATTTCTAAATGTTGAGCTTCTTGATGGTCCCTTTTTCTGTTTGAGATGTTGCCCAGGCTGGTCTTCAACTCTGAGGCTCAAGTGACCTAGTGCCCCAGCCTTCTGAGTAACTAGGACTACAGGTACACACTACTGTGCCTGACAGATGGCCAATTCTTGATCTGTCTTTCTAACTCAGTACTCTAATGTTAGATGATAGCTTCCAGTTCTATGATTTTATGTACTAACCATATTCTCACAACTACCAATTTTCTATTTTCATCTCGGATCTCACTTCTGAGATATAGGCTCATCTAATGTCCATTTAACAAACTCCCTTGAGTTTCTTTCAGATAAAGCTGAACCCTTGACCGCAACTGTGCTTCAGAAAACAAAACAAAAACCTCATCAGTAGCAACAACAACAAAAAGCTAGTTCCACTGCTCCTCACTGGATAACATCATTAAGGGGTCTAGGCCAGAATCCTGGTGCGATCCTTGAGTCCTAGTGCTTGTTTATTCTACATAGCATGTCCCTTGCTATTGCTTCTTATGTAATAATTCTGAAATATATTTCAGATTCTACCTACTTTTTAAAAACTCCTGCTCTTGCAATCTTAATTCACGCTACCACCATCTATCTCTGGGAACACTATATTATTTATGAGTACTTAACACTAGGTATTATGCAGAATAACATACTGGGCATCATTTTTTTTTTCTTAGGATTTCAAATTGATTCCAAGGAGTGACCATTCAACTCCCAGGATTTTGACATTGCAAGAATAAGAAGTAAAACCTAAAAGTAAAAAGTTAAAAAAAAAAAAAGAAACCTTCATTTTCCTCATCAGTACTTCCTCATCAGTTGGGGATTTAGCTCGATGGTAGAGCACTTGCCCAGCGAGTACAAGGCCCTGAGTTCTATCCCCAGCACCGCCCCCCAAAATAGACCATATGAACCTTGGATGTCCAGAGGAGATAAGCCAGAATATTTTATGTCAAGCTCAGATTGCAGTTTCTAGCAATTCTATCATTTTATTAATTTATTCAGAGTCCTATGGTGAGAGGAAGAAGAATCCAAATGAATTTTCATAGCATATAATCACCATTAATATTTTCTTTTGCTCATTATAGCATTTTACATCATATGAGAATGACAGTCATCTCTCTGCCCCCTCTTCTCTAAACACATGTTTATTAAAATTATGAAGAAGGAGTTTACTATATTGCTAAGTAAATAGATCTCATTCGTCAGAGTAAGGAAGTTGAGAATTATCGAGGTAGTTGGAGGAGGTGGTTGGTCTTATGAGGGTAGACCAGATGGCAAGTGAGGTACAGTTGGACTAAGCTGGACTGTAGATATTCTTCCTGATAGAGGTACACAATACTCTTATGTTTTAAACCAAGTAAGTATAATAAACTAATGTAAGCAAAATATATTTCTATAATGAGGTAGGGGCTGGGGATTTAGCTCAGTGGCTAGAGTGCTTGCCTAGCAAGCACAAGGCCCTGAGTTTGATCCCCAGCACCAAAAAAAGAAAAAAAATTTAAAAAAATTATAATGAGGTAACTAATTTGGTGTTATTCAGGCAGTGGTTCTCAACAAGGATAAATGCCTGGGAAGCTACTAAAGATCCTGTAGTGCCTGCAGCAGTAATCCATCCTGAAAGTTCCATACTGCTGAGAGTAAGAAATCTCTTTTGGGGTACCTTTTTCAACCTACTATCAGCCGTCCTAAATTTTTTCAACAAATAACAAATTTATTTAACAAATACATCCCCAATAGAGCAGTGATGGTTATAATAGTCTCATCCCATGATTTTATTTTTGTTAAAACTTAAATGGATGGAAGTGTATTTGTATGTGCTTGTGATCATTTATCAGAAGAAGGAACCAAGAATGAATGTCAGGTTTCTGACTTGAGCAGCTCACTAGGAGTATGTTGATAGCATTGATTTAGATGAAAAAAATAGGGGTGTGGGAAAAGATCTTCAGTTCAGAATTCACACTTGTAGAATTTGAGGTGCCTGAGAGAAATCAAGAGGAAATCCTGTGCTGAGAATGCCTGCAAGCCCAGCACTGATGCTGAGGCAGGGAAGAATGCAAGGTTGAGGTTAGCCTGGGTTACGTAGTGAGACCCTGTCTCACACAGACAAACAAAAAAAAGGAAGTCCTGAAGAACAGAAAATAGGTATTCAGACGAATCCTTAGTTTGTAACTTGTCAGTATATAAATATAATTTGGCTATAGGATTGGATGAAATCACCCAGTAGGTTGTGTATTTGAAGAAGGAAAGAATACCTTATGTCACAGCACTTGAGAACACAGCATTATGATACAGGCACAGGAGTATCTGTCAAAAGAAACTAAGAAGTAGCCAGAGAGAGAATCTGAAGAAATCCTTAAAGGGTGGTTTTCTAATCCAAAGGAGAACAATGTTTCCAGATGAATTGAGTGATTATTGATATGTTGGTAACCTTGGTGGATGAGGGAGTGAACAGAAACCAAACTGCAGTGGGTCAAGTCCATGGTAAGTGACACATGTAGTTTTGTTGTAGATTTATCTAAATTTAGCAGTGAAGGAAGGTGAGAGAGGTGGGGAATTTGGGATTGTAGGAGATTGTTTTGTGTTTGTTTTTAAAGATCAAAGAGAATTCTTTATTGATATTTTAAAAAATAAATAACGTATTAGGATTTTAAAGGTATTGAAGCATATCCCTACATTTTGTAAATAAACATGCTTTCTGTGAGTATGTTCCTAAATAATGTTTTTTGTTTTCTAGGTGTTGGTGGATAAGACTTTAAAGTATTTTAAATGATTGTTTAGATTTTGAGTGATTCAGCAAGTATGAAAATATTTCTGTTAATTACCATGGATATAGATTTCTGTTTGACACTCAAATACTATTTTCATTTTTCAGATCTTTCCAGAAATCGTTTTACAGAAATTCCTTCTGATGTCTGGTTATTTGCACCTCTTGAAACATTAAATTTATACCATAATTGCATCAAAACCATTCCTGAAGCTATTAAAAACCTGCAGATGTTAACATACCTTAACATTAGGTAAGAAACAATTCTTAAAATAAATTTTGAGTTTTATTATGGTTTTGATCCTTTTTAGTAGCAAAAGCATGCTTTTGGTTTGCCTGTGTAGCCTGTGTTTATCTTAATATTTTACTGTGTTTTTTATACGTTTGCATTACCTTGTAGGGTTTTGGTCATCTTCTTGAGAGCAGTGCTTTTCAAACTTTAATGCACAGGAATTACCTGGGGAGCTTGTTAAAAGTGGATTCTGATTCCTTAGGTCTGCTCTGGGGCCTGCATTTCTAATAGGCCTTCTGATAGTTCTTCCTTGCTGGTCCTTAGACCTCATTTTGAGTAGTAAAGCTTTAGACCATAATTACTTCTCCTGAATTCATAGTATCATAATACAGATATACTTACATATGTCCTTAATTACAGCGAAACATAAATAAACAGTTCTTAAGTTTTTGTAATCTCTCTTATGACTTTTTGTTGCTGTTTCAAGAGTACATAGATTGGTGTGGGAGTGTTGGAACATTTGGAAGTGAATGACAGTTGATCTTTATACTTAAGTACTTACCATGTGCCAGGCAGTATTTCAAAAGCTTTGCCCATATTATCTCATCAGTACAACTCTGCCATAAAGAAGGATAAACTTGAGTCATTAATAAGTAAATGTGTGCACCTTTAGACCATAATATTAAGTGAAGTAAATCAGGCACACAAGCTTAAATATCACATGATTTCTCTTATATAAGAAACCCAGAATAAAAATAAAGAGCAAAATAAAAGATAGATAATAGGAAGTACAGAGATGTTTTTCAAATGGGAAGGGGAACAAGAAATGGGGGGATGAAAAAAGAAGAGTTGGAAAAAATGGAGATAGAGCTTTTGCCAATGGGATGGGGACTTAGAGATGGAAAGAGCAGGGAGGAACAGGAGGGACAGGGGATGAAAAAGGAATTAAGATGTGTTGTGTATATGTACCAAATCCCCACAATAAATGTAATCATTATGTACTGCAAACCCGTACTAATAAAAAATTCATCACAGTAGCTTTTGTGATAGGTACTGTTGTTTTCTCCGTATTGCAGATGAGGAAACAGGGCTAAGCTATTTGCCCAAAATCATGTATGCAGTTGTCCCTTGGTACTGTGAGGGACTGGTTCGAGGACTCACCATGGATACTACAATTTGTGGATGCTCAATTCTCTTCTATAAAATGGCATAGCCTTTGTATGTAACCTAGGAACATCCTCCTGTATACCTGATATCATCACTAGATTACTTATCATACCTAAAACAATGTGAATGCTACCGAAATAGTTATTACATTGTATTATTTAGTGAATAATGATAAGCAAAACAACTCTTATATGTTCAACACTGATGCAAATTCTTTTTCCTAAGTATTTTTGGTCCTTGATTGGTTGAATCCACTTCAGTAGAATCCAGGAATAGTGTGGGCTAATTGTATATACAGCAAGTGATCCTGGCTGTAGTGCTCTCATTCTTAGCTCTTACTCTGCATTTATAAGAGTGGACACTTGATAAGTATAATAAAACCATTGCTCTGACAAATGGGTAACTGATATATTGTGACTTCATTTTAGAATTTTCTTTTTGAGTTGGAAGAGATAGTTTCATCTCACTCATTACCCAATTACTTGTCTAAGTTCCCACATAGGACAAGTAACAAATATAATTAACAATTAACAAATAAATATAAATAACAAGTAACAAGTGTAATTAATGTACATGAATGATAATGTTCCCTTTCCACTGTAATAAATTAATTATTTTATACATCCTCGGTGGTGTTACTTCCTGTACATACTATTTCAACTAAAACCACTTTACATCTTAAAATGTGTGAAAGAAATTTGCTTCTGTTGCTATCAGTCATTTAGGTTGTTCTTTTCTGTAAGTGGGTACTCTTTGGCCTGGCTTAAGAGAGGTCCAGGAAAATGGAATATTTTAAAGTTTTTTGCCTTTGTTTTTGTTTCATTTTGTTCTTTTGTGAAAAAAGTGATTTGCCAAAAAACTGAGTGACATTTCTATATTGACATATATGTTATATCGTAGATGAGTTTTATTAGAATGTTCCTCCAATTCCATCCTGTTTTGATTTCTAAAAGTTGTCTCCTGATATTTGTTTACAGTCACAAACATTTTTCCACAAACTCCACTGAGGTAACATTTGTTGTAGTGACTGGCTTCTTCTGGCCCTCTCTAAAAAAGTGTAGTAAAAAAGTGATGATTGCAGCCTTTTAAATCATGATTTAAAAGCAGAAAGACTAGCAGAACACTATGGAGTATAATAATATAATATGATGCCAAAGATGTGTTATTACATGTACCAACTCCCCAAGATGAATGTAATGATTACGTACTGCTAGCATGTAACCATATATTTAAATATATATATGTATCAGATTTTCATACAAAAAAGTGATGATTAATGACTTATTTTTCATCTATGAAGAAATCAAATTCTGGAGAAAGATGACTGTGCTAATAACTCAGTTAAGAAGCTTTTTGCTGGGTGTGGTGGTGCACACCTGTAATCCTAGTGCTCTGGCAGGCTGAGGCAGGAGGATTGCAAGTTCAAGCCTAGTGTGGGCAATTTAGTAGCTTATACCATGTGACAAAATTAAAAAATAAATAAAAAGGGATGGGGATATAGCTTAGAGTCAAGACCCTGGGTTCACTCTTCTAGTACCTGGGTGGGGGTGGGGAGAAGCATCTTTTAATGGGCTAAAATAAATTGATTTTAGCCTGAGGGAGAATTTGAATGAGTTTACTCTTATTTTCCCATTTATTAATTTCTTTTGGTAAAATATCTTGATAAGTTTCTAAGATGATGTTTCAACTCTTCCTGTATTCTACTCCTGTTTCTCAGTAGAATCTTGCAGAAAGATCCTGTGTGCTCCACTGTGAAGGGGCCCAGACATACCATGCTCCCAAAGAGCCTGCTTGATTCTGAAAGTGTGAAGGATTGACGACAGGTCCCTAACGTATTTGACATTCCAGTAACCTGACCAAGATTACTAGTTGAGGGATGTTGACTTTTTTTTCCCAAGTCTGTTTGTGCCATGTTATTAAAGGCGTTCTATCTAGAGTTTCTAGATGTCCTTTTCAGGGATAAGATGATGCAAGGGGTCTTAAAGCCTTCCCTTGAATAACACTGGGCTTTTGTTGCTGTGCACATTACACAAAATGCCAGGCACAGGTCAATAAATGTTACTTTGAAAAATAAGAAAGATAATAGCTTATTGTTTGTCACTTGGTAGCATGTAAGTGGACAGGAACGTTGTGTATATTTTGATGGTGGGATCATTTACATCATTTTGCATCAGTATTTAAATTTGACCCTAATAGTTTGAGGACAAAGATACCAGAAGCAGATTGCCTGGGTTTATTAAATCCTGGCTAGGCCTCTTGCCAGCTGTGTGATTTTTGAGCAGTTTACTTAGTCTCTTTGTGACTTTTTGCATCTGTAAAATAGGGATCATGATAGTATCTATCTTCCTAAAGTAGGTTATTATGAGGGTTAGTTGAATTAATTCATGTTAAGTGCTCTGAACATTGCCTGGCACAAAGTAAGTACTCAGTGTTAAACGTTATTATACTATAAATGTATCCAGAGAGATAAGAATGTTATTTAACACTGAGCTGAGGTAAAGGTAATAGTAGGCTTTTCTATTATAAACTGTAACAAAAGGCAGTGGGTTAGAGTTACTGCATGTTTTTGAAGATATAATCCTATTAGTTGTTTTCATAAATTTGGACATAATACATGAAGCTTTGCCCTTGGAGCCTTTCCCTGGTTACAATCATGTAGGTATTGAATATACTGAAATTATACCTGCGTGCAAGGTACTGGCATAATCTTGTTCAGAAGAACCATTCCCAGTTTTTGAGTACTGGTGGTGTGGAGCACAATATCACAGTTGACAGCACAAATTTTCTAGTTACATTTGCCATTTGAAAATCTTCTATGTCTGGGCAAGTCACATAACCAGTTTTAGCTGTCATTTTCTTATTTGTATAATGGAGACGATACGACCTATTTTATGGGGTTAAATGTGGGGATTAAATAAAACACTGCATGTAAGGAATTTACCCATGCCTGTTACAAAGTAAGCACTCAATAAATAGTTGTTGTTATTTAGTGAAAGCTTTTATTTACTTTTGAGGCAATTTGTTCTTTTTCAAAATAGCTTGTCAAGTTTCAGACATATTTCTCATAACTAGACTTTCTTACTCTTTTCAGTCGAAATCTTTTATCAACATTGCCAAAATACCTATTTGATCTTCCCCTTAAAGTTTTGGTCGTCAGTAATAATAAACTGGTATCCATTCCAGAAGAAATTGGGAAGTTAAAAGATTTAATGGAATTGGTGAGTAAATAGTTGTATTTTTATATATATCTACAGATAACATACATAATATATACTGTTAACATTTTGGAAGACTGCTCATTCCTTTATAGAATTTCAACGTAATTTTAAAAAACAAAATACCTTGGTATATGTTTAAATTCATTTTAGTAGAATTTTGAGCTATCACTGTTTTGTGTATGATTTTGGCTCCCAGCCACAAAAAGAAAGCCTGCTTGTTCTTTAGTTCTAGTGAAGTTAGAAGACTTACTTATGAGCTTTAAAAAATGCTTTTCAAATGAATAAGCATTTTCTTCATTTTGTGGGCAGTAAAGGTCTTAAGGAAAAGTTTTTTTTTTTTTTTTAACAGGAGTATTCCAGACCTGTAGAGTGGAAATAAGAGTGTATAATGCTTGTGGACAGTTCGGTTAACAAAATAATGATTTTATGATGTCTGGTGGGCCAAGAGTTTTCTTGAGGAACTTATCTGAAATTTTATAATGAAAACTGTGACCATTAATCCTGATATGTCATCTTCATTGGATTAAGAAATGCCTAGCAGATTAGTAATATGTATCTGGGTAGGGTCATGGAGGTGTAGTCTTAGGTACTATATATGCTCCCTTGCCCATTCCTCTCTAACATTGTTTCTCTGCTCTGGTGCCTGGCTACCCTGAAATAAGCAGCTTTGCTTAGTCATGCCCTTCCACCCCGATGTTCCCACTTTGGAGCCAGGTGATTATGGACTGAAATCTGCCAAACTGTGAGCTAAATGAAATCATTCCTCTTAGGAAATTGGTTCCCTGGCATCCATTTCACCCTGCTCAGCAATCCCGAAGCTCAGAGGCTGCTGCAGCCATGGCCTAAGGGAGCCTGACAATTGCTTCCACCAACATCAGACTTTGGTGTTGTTATTCATTTGATGGTGGTTTTACTAGCATGTAGGGTGCAAAATATATGGGGACAGGAGGCTTCCATCTAGACTTCAGAGGAAGGCCTGGGAGGCCAGGCAAGGAGCTCCTGAGAAAACAATATATGAAGCTGTGGAAATGAAGGAAAGGGTACAGTGGAGACCCCAGGAAATTAGAGATGCTAGGAATGTGAAACATCAGCCAAGGAAAGGTACAGGTCCTTAGTGAAACCAGCCCAAGAGAGGGACCTTGTGGGCTGCAACTGGCAAGGCCGTAGGGGTAGGGCCACTTAGGCCCTTTGGAACTCACATTTTACCACCATGTGCCCCAGGATGTTGGACATGGAGCTACAGGACTTAATGTATTCCCTGCTGGTTTTTGGTTTTGTTTTGGTCTGGTTCTTTTCTTCCTTTTCGGAATGGGAGTATTTACCCCATGCCATTATACAGTGATACCTTGGTTGTCAAACAGCTCCAAGTTTGAACTTTGTGCTACTCAAACAGCAAAGTTTGAATAAAATTTGCTTGGTGTTCATAATTTTGCTCAATAGTTGAACTGGAAATCTGCGTTGAAAAAACCTGTACAGGCTGAGAATGAATCACGTGTCGTGTCTCAACATGGACACAAAGGGATGACTCTTCAATCTAAGCTCTTGCCCAGACAACATATAGTGCTTATGTTAGTGCATTAAAACATTTGCCATCATGCTTTTTTTTGTGCTTTATTTGTGTAAAATACCATAACCATAGCTTCAGATAAAGTTAGTGATACCAGCAGCAAAGCTAAGAGGAAAACTGTGAGAATCATGATAGAGTTAAAAAAAAATCATTGTGAAATTTGTTAAAGTCCTGGAAAAATGAGTTTATCAATGTAATGTTTGGGCCTCAGAACCAATTATTTGGTTCTCCATTATTTCTATGGGAAAAATGTGTTCACTTCTCGAACTTTTTGGTGTTTGAGCATGAATTTGGAATGAATTGAATTTGACAACAATCAGTGTACCTGGGATTATGTAACATATTTTTGATTTTTACAGACATTCACAATTAAGAGTTTGCCTTGTGTTTCAGAAGAGACTTGAACTAGGGCTTTCAAAAAATGCTAGAACTGTTGAGACTTTGGGGAAGGGATTATTGCATTTCTGGTTATATTCAGGATAGTTGTGTCAGGCAAAATTATGAATTTGCTATTGTCTTTATTTGGAGATTAAGTATGGTTTATGGAGATGTGTTTGGGTGTGAAGTTGACAAGAGGTAGATTGTGATCGTTAATCTTGATATGTCAATTTCATTGGATTAAAAAATGCCTAGCAGATTAATAGAACATGTTCCAGGGTGTGTTTGGATGAGTTATGGAGGTGTGGCTTTGGGTACGATATATGCTTCCTGGTCATTCCTCTCTGGTGCTGTTCTCTGCTCTGCTCCTTGGCTGTCATAAATAGCTTTGATCCACCGTGCTCTTCCTCCATGATGTTCCTGCCTTGGAGCCAGATGATTATGGACTGAATTTTCTCAAACTGTGAGCTAAATTAAACCCTTCCTCCTTTAAGTTGAGTTGAGTATCATATTGGAAAAGCTGACTAATATAGATGTGTTACAGGAGAGGGGGACAAATAGAAATGTCAGGAATAACTTTTATTTATTAAGGAATATTGCTTTCTTGAATTTCACCTTATGTTTTAGAACCATAGATTTTGTAGTTATGAAAGATTTTAGAAGTGATTGGATATAACCACTTTCTAATGCAGGAATCTCTGACACATCTAATTATGTATTTTCAATGGTGGACAGCTCTGTGTGTGTTTGAGCCACCCCAAGTTTTCCTTTGCAAAACTCAATTTGATAGTAATCTTTCTTATTCTGGTACAAACTGCATTCCCCTATCACTTTTATCTGTTGGTCCTGAGGCTACCGTGTGAAGAAATACACATGACAATAACCTCCCTTCCTTTGGTGCCTTGTAATCTGTGTGTGTGTCTATAGTCCATTTTATCAAAAACCCGTTTTTCTATAGTGTACACATAGTTAGTTATTACCTTTCTTTCCCTGACTTTATTTTTGGGGGTTTCAATTCCGAAAGTGTTCCCTTTTATTAAAGGTCTCTTACAATGTTATACTCAAAAATTAGTAGAAATTCTGGATGTGCTTTAACAAATCCACACAAAAAAGAGGATGTTTCACCTATATGCTGTTAATATTTTTTAAAGTTTTATAAGTATTAAACTTTAATATTTTATCGCTCTGTAATTCCTTCCTTCCTTCGTTCTTTCTGACCCTCTCTCCCCTCTTCCTCTCTTTCTCTCTCACTTCCTCATCTTCTTCCTCGTCTTCCTCCTTCTCCTTTATTCAGCCCCCCCCCTTTTTGTACAAGTACTGAACCTTTGCACTGAGCTACATCCCTAGCCCTTTTTGCTTTATTCTTTTGAGACAGGGTCTCCCTAAATTGGCCAAACTGGGCTTGAACTTGTGCTCTTCCTGCCTCAGCCTCCCAGAGTGCTGGGATTATAAGCATGTGCCACCACACCCAGCTTTTGGCTATATGTTTTAAATTATATTACATGAGATAATTTTAGGTATATGAAATGTCAAAACTATTTAAGGCTTAGATTTTTCTATTATTTTAACTTTAGTAGAATGCTTTTTTTTTTGCGGCAGGGATCGAACTCAGGGCCTTGCACTTGCTAGGCAAGTACTCTAACCACTAGGCTAAATCCCCGGCCCTAGTAGAATGCTTAAAATAGTAAATATTGTTAATTTATGCAGCATTATAAAATTATGCTTTAAATTCTTGAAATCCATAATAGTAGGTGGGTAGATAGCATTTGGATGGCTAATTGACAGTGGTAAATCATATAAAAAATTTGTGGGTGTTTAATGTTTTTGAAATACTTTCCCATGATATTTTTCCACAAGAATGTGGCAACCAAATATGAAATTCTGTCGTAAGAAACCTAGGAAATATTATCTGGCCTCCAATCCCCAGCAGAGTATTTCATAGAGTACCCTTTGGAGTAGGTCAATTTCCTGTCCCTGGGTTTATTTCTTCTGGGAAGTGGCAGCTAGCTGTCCAATTTCTCAGGATTTTCTATATGGAAATCTTCATTATCTGGCACCTTTGGAAAGAAGCAATAATATTTATTTTAAAAGGCATTTCCCAAACTTTTATTGCCCATCATTTGAATAATGTTCTATTCTGATCACAGCAGCTAAGGTGATTCTGGCAAAACAAGTCAAATTGCATCATTTCTCTTTGTAAAAGTTTCTGGTTTCTGCCCACATCTCTCAGTAGAAGTGAAAGTCATATCTGTTTCCTGTCCTTTTCTCTCCCTTGCCCGCTTCCGTCTGATTACTTCAGATTCCTTGATGGTTTTTGTTCATGTCAGATGTATTCTGCCTAAGAATCTTTACATTTATTGTTCCTTCAGTATGGAATATTCCTTTCTTTTGTGTTGGCATGGCCTACTCTCTCAGCTCTTGACAATAGTTGTTCAAACACCACCTTTTCCATGAGATGATCTAAACTGCTAATATACCTTTCCACTATTATAACACAATGATTTTCCTTTACCTGTTTATTTTAAATAGCACTTACCACCTTCTACCATATTATATAATCTGTTCCCCAAGCTAGAATGCAGACTTCATGTAGGGGTATGAAAGCAGTTTTTGTTTGTTCTGTTCCTTGATGTGTATCTGACCTCTAGAAAGTATTATACTAACAAATAGTATTTCATAAATATTTGTTGTTGAAAGAAGATGCCTTGAGTATCTTTTGAAAAAATCTGTGGGATACATTTTTATAATCATCAGTAGAGTTATTGGATTCTGCCTTACATTGGATTAATATTCCTTGAAATTGACATTCCTGTCTTTTTTTATGTTTCCTAAAACTGAATGTATATGCCATCCCCTTGCTCCAAGCTGATACTATTTTCATTGAAAGCTGGAAATTAGATGTGATTGTAGTAGAATATGAATTTCATTTGCAGTGTGCCTGGAATGACTACTGTCTAAGATCAAGTTCCGGATTTCTCTTCCTTTTTTGTTGAGGTGGTTATGACAGTGGAAGGGAGAGGAGAGCCCAGTTAATTTAAACTGTTCTTTGTTCTCTTACTATAATAACTTATTGTTCACATTTAAATCAGGGCTTACATTTTTATTTAAACCCGAGGCATTTCTGATTCTGACCTCTTAGAGGATCTTTGAGTTGTGATTTGAACCACAGATGTTTGAGTTTGTAACTCCTTGTATTTTGTATTCCTTTGAGGAAAGCAGTTTCGTTAAATTGATCCTGGCCATAGTCTTTAGTTTTCTAGCCCACATCTGTAAATCCTTGACTTTCTCAATTTTTACCCACCTGAATATTTTGAATCAACCATAGTAATTGATAAATTATCATAGTGATTGATACTTATTAGACTTTTATTTTAAAAGCACCTGGATCATCTTTACTGGTTTTAATGGGTGAAGATTGGTATTTAGTTGAGGCTTTTGAGAGGTCGATTTACATAGTTTCTAAGTCATAATTTCAAAATTTTATACAGAAAAATTCTGCTGACTATGTTATTTTGACTTCGTGGTGTCATATAAGTAGAAATCTGCCAGACACAGCATTAGAGGTAACTTTTGCTAGCTATGAGCTGTATGCTCTAATTTAAAAATTAGAATATATTTGTATTTTGCAGTTAACTTGTTAAAATTTTATTTTCTTGTTTTCTTTAGGATATTAGTTGTAATGAGATTCAGGTCCTTCCCCAACAAATGGGAAAATTACATTCACTTAGAGAACTAAACATAAGAAGAAATAATCTTCATGTTTTGCCAGATGGTAAGATGTTCACAGTTTCTACTCATGTGAATAAAAGAGTAACTATTTAAACTTTAAATTAATTATTTTTCATCTCTGAACAGAGTTAGGAGATCTTCCCTTGGTCAAGCTGGATTTCTCTTGTAATAAAGTGACAGAAATTCCAGTTTGTTACAGGAAGCTGCATCATTTACAAGTAATAATTTTGGATAACAATCCATTGCAAGTACCACCAGCACAGGTATGTAATGAAAATATACTTGCTTCTTCTCATTTTTGTTCATAATTTTATGTTTGTTAAATAAAAAAGCACCAAGGTGAACAAATTTGATTGTTTAGGTACTATAATATATGGGATTTTTCTAAGTAGTGACTTTTTGACTTGGGTAGTAGTTTTATTGTAGGTTGTAGAATAGCATTTGAAAAACCCAGGTATTGAACTTTGTGCTTGTGAACTGATAATTCTGATTGTCAATGTTTTCTTAAAAAATAGACTCTGAAGGGGCTGGGATTTAGCTCAGTGGTTAAAGTGTTTGCCTAGCAAGCACAAGGCCCTGAGTTCAAACCCCAGCACCCCCCCAAAAAAAAATAGACTCTGAAGTTTCTACTTGTCTCCTACTCAGGTATGAGTCTACTTGGGATTTGTTGTGGGATTGGTTGCAACACATTCTTGCCACTGAGAGATGGAATTATAACAAAAAGAACAAGATACAAAGGGAAAATATTAATTCTGACATAGTTTAATGAAGATTAAATCCTTGTGAGATCAACTAAAGTGATAGCTAAGGCATAAACTGAGATAAAAACCTTTAAGGACAAAGAATAGAAAGGCGACAGTGGGGAAGAGATATCAACACAATTTTAGAAAATGGAAGATAGACGGAATAGTGATAACTGGTGCCTCTGTTTACTGGCTGAGAAGCACTTGCCTGTGCAAACAGCAGCCCGCACTACCTCAGAGCTGTGTGCTCTGTTTCAGGGATTGCATACATCCAGAAGTTGCCTTTTCCTTCCACCAAAGGTACATTATACTCATTCCCAAGGAGGTACTTTGTGTAAGTCAAATAAATGCTGGCTGAAGTTCTGGGAATAGCTGTCGTAGGAGAATGGGTCTGCCGTGAAAGACCCAACGTGGGTCTGCCATGAGAGAAGGTAACAAGAAGTGAATTGATTTACTGTGTCAAACCTGGGAATGGCTCAGGTATTGGAAGTAATATGAAACTCTGAATATAGAAATGAAGGACTGATTGTGCAAGGCAGTGTTATCCAGCAGAACTTTCTGAATGGTAGATTGTTTTGTAATCTATGCTAGTGAATGTAGCTGTTTGCTACATGTGGCATATTTGGAGGGAGTGTCCTGAGGATCAAACCCAGTACCTTGTACTCTACCTTTGAGCTACATTCCTGGCCCCCACATGTGGCTATTGAATGATTGGAATATGGCTAGTACAAATAGGGAACCAATTTTTGAACTTATTTTATTTTGCTTTATTCTAATTCACATTTAAATACCTACATGTGACTGGTGGCTACCATACTGGACACTATAGATGTAAAATTACACCATCAGATTTTTGCCCTTCGCCCCATGGCCACATGATTACCCCTCCCTCGCCTCAGCAGAAGCCTGAAATTTACCCTAAGGAGTAGATAGACCCTTAAATTTTTGCCCTCAGCTCAGTAGTCATATGACTGAATCCTTGCTTCAGAAGAAGCTTGGAGTTTGCTCTTTAGGGAAGTAATACCCATTAGTGCTTTCTGTGGTGATGGAAATGTTCAGTTTCTATTCTGTTGAATGTGGTAGACACAGTGGCTGTTGAGTACTTGAAATTGTATGTGGTCACAGGTAATTTAAATTTTTAATAGCCACATGCAGCTAGTGGTTACCATATTGGACACCATACCTATAAAAGAGATTGAACTAGAATCAGGGGCTCCACATGTAACTGAACCTCAAAATCATATTCATGTGCCTAATATGGAGCAAACATCAAACACTGAACATCAGTGCTTGGAGCAAAGGAGGTTCCAACCGAGAAGGTGGAGGACGAAGCCTCAAATCTACCTTCCCCCAGCAAGCATGATTATAGGATATTTTAAGGGAGAAAGTTGAAGAAGGGGGAGTTTGGGGAGAAGCAGATAGTTTCATAGGTTTTTGATAAAATCACCTTTTCAGATTTCTTGATGCTAATGGACATCTGAGGCACCATTGAGCTATCTACAGTTTTACAAATTAAAATTGTAAATCATCCTATGATGATATTAGTTCATTCTTCTGTAACAGAGATAACAAGGGTTAGCAACTAATCATTACAGAAATGGGAACAGGGAGCCTGTTCAAGTTGTACGGAGAAAAGAATGCGCTCCATTTGTTTGTTTGTTTGTTTTTTTCAAACTTGAACTGGGGAGAGAGAATGGTTCAACATACTTATAAGAGAAAAAAATGTGTTAATTTTGTTATGGGGACTTGATTACATAGGTATAGCTATGGGCAGGACACCCCATACTGCAAACAGTGAATGCTTGCAAACTAAATGTTGGGACCTTCCAGGAGACTTTTCATTCTTGGCTGTCAGAATGCCTGTACCCTTTTACATATACCTCAGGCAGGATTGGTGGCTTTCTTCTTTAGTAAACTGACTGAACCGGGAGAAAAGATCTATTGGTACACTGATCTTTGAGAGTCACCTGGTGACGTGGCCAGTCCCTGTTGGATCACTGGATAAATGAAAGCTCACCATCAATACTCTTCCCTCTTGTACTCAGAGCTTCCAATTGGCTTTTTATTGTCTTATTCTTAAAAATGAATAGACAGCCAAGGATCACTAGACATTTCAGGAATAATCTCTAAAATGAAAGACAGAGACCAAAACACTGAAAGCCTTCCTAAAGAGGGTACACTAATTTTTTTGCCTGTAGATATTCAGAAATATTTGTAAACCACATATCCTGTAAGGGGTTAATATCTGAAATATATCAGTAACTCATACTACTCAATAGGAAAGAGAACCCAATTTAGTAATGGTCAAAGACTTGAATAGATATTTTTAAAAGAAGATATACAGTCAACACTTACATGAAAAGATGCTCAGCATCACTAATCATCATGGAAATTTAAGTCAAAACCACAATCAGACACCACCTCATACCTGTTGGGACGGTCGTTATAAAAACTGGAGATAAAGGCCCCCTTGCACAGTGTTGGTAGGAATATAAAAGGAAGTCATCATTATGGAAAACAGTATAGAGGTTCCTCAAAAAGTTAAAAACAGAGGGGGCTGGGGATTTAGCTCATTGGTTAGAGTCCTTGCCTTGCAAGCATAAGGCCCCAAGTTCAATCCCCAGCTCCAAAACAAAACAAAACAAATTGAAACAAAAAAAGTTAAAAATAGAGCTACTATATTATCTTGCAATTCACTTCTGAGTGTATACCTGTAAGAGATAGAAGAAAACCCAGTGTTTTTTATTCTAGTTTTCAACCAGAATATATAATCTCTAGTCTCTAAAATATGTGGGGATTTCTCACCACCACCACCACCAAGCAGTTCTACAGCATATGTTGACTGGATGTCCTATAATTTATTTCAATACTGACACTATCTACCTGGAGGAAGCATCAGATCTCACAGGTTAAGAGCTCACTCCCACAAAAGTGCCTACCTATAATTCTGACCCACTGGCTCCCTCCTTAGATTCAATTTAATTGCTGGAGTGGCTCAAAGAATGCATAGAAGCACCACTTACCATTACTGGTTTATTGCAAAGGGTATTTCAAGGACACAGATGAATAATGTAAAAGATACATAAGGAAAGGTATATGAAGAAGGGGTATGAAGCTTCCATGATCTCTCTGGGTAGGTGATCCTCCACACAGCTCCACACGTTCAGCAGTCTAGAAGCTTTTGGAACCCTGTCTTTTGGGGTTATTATGATAGCTTAATTGTGTAGTCAGAATGGGTTTCATCACCGGCCACTGGTGATTCACTCAACCTGCAGTCCCTTTTCCTCTCCTCTCCCAGGTGGTAGGGGTAAGGGTGGTGAGGTTGAAAGTTCCAGTTTTCTAATCTTTTGGTGGTTTTCCCTAGCTACCAGCCCCTCATCCTAAAGCTCTCCTGGTTCCCTTAGCCACCTGCCATCTCATTAGCATAGAAACTTAATCACTTAACAGATTCCATAAGGGGTTTAGGAGCTGTGTGCTAAGAAATGGGGATATGATCACGTATTTCTTATAAATCACAGAATCCAAGGAAATAAAATCTCTATATCAAGGAGTTATCTGCAATCACACCATTATTCACAATAATTAGTAGGGTAAAGACACAACCTAACTATCTGCCAACAAATGAATGGATAAAGCAAATGTGACGTGTGTGTGTGTGTGTGTGCGCGCACGCGCACGTGTGTATGTGTGTTTGTGTAATGGGATATTCTGACCTGAAGAAGAAGGAAATGCTGATGTTTATAAAAACAAGGATGAATCTTGAGGACATTATGCTGAGTGAAATAAGCCAGACATAGAAAAACAAATATAGTATGATCTCACTTGTATGTGGAATCTTAAAAAAAAAACAGTTCAACTCACAGTGACGGAGGATAAAATGGTTACCACAGGATGGGAGGTAGAGGGAAAGGGGAGATAATGGTTAAATAGTGCCATTCCTTAGTACTTACAAGATACATGTGTATTGTAGGCCTAATGTACAGCATGGTGATTATAGTTCATAACTATTATGTACCTGAAATATACTAAGGGAGTAACTTTCAAGTGTTCTCACATTGCACACAAAAGATATGTATGTGAGGTGGTGAATCTATTAATTAGCTTGATTTTGTCAGTCATTTCACTGTGTGTACATATCGCGAAATATTATGTTGTTGCTCCAGATTTATACAGTTTTTGTCACTCATACTTTAATGAAGCCAGGAGGAAAAAGTAGAGAGGAGGAAATTGGAGCACATTCATAGGAGTGGTAATGGGACTGACTTCTTAGCAGCAGCCCTGGAACAGATGTTAGAATGGTGCCTTCACAGACTAAGAGCATAATTCCAACTTTCTGCACTCAAGCGTTAGTCAACTGTGAGGTAGAAAAATGTTTCAAACATGCAGAGTCTAAGAAATTTTAACTCCCATGCACCTTTTGTTAGAAAGCTAGCAGAGTGTGTTATACTAAAATGGGGGACTAAACTAGAAGAGAGGAATTGAAAAATTCCTGATAGATAAAGCATAGGCTCAGAGAGCAGCCAGTCAGTTTGGAGTAGTAGAGTCCCCGTGCCGATAGGAAGAAAGTGATAGATGACTTGGTGTGTTTGACCACATGTTTTGCAGTTCTGTCAGAGAGTCAAGAACAACAATTAATAACAGGTATACAGGAAATTATGGAAAACAGAATTGGGGCTCTTTGTGCAAAACAAAAATTAAGGGGAAAATAAATGTAATCCTATTACCCTACAGGAGTTCATCTGTGGTTATTTTCTTGATTATAATAATGTAAATACTGAATTTTGATTTAATGTAAAATTATGACATCATTATAATTATAGCAAAGACTTTTTGTTTTGTTTTGTTTTGATTCATTTTGTTTGCAGTGCTGGAAATAGAACCCAGGGCCTTGTGCATGTCAGGCAAGTACTACTACTGAGCTACATCACCAGGCCCAATAGCAGAGGTTTATGTAGCACTTACCATGCACCAAATATTAATGAAAATACATATATTAACTAATTCTCATGTCAACTGTATAAAAGAAGTATTGCCATTGTCCTTATTTTACTTATGAGGACACAGAAGTACACAAGTTAAATGACATGTTCAAGGTCACATGGCTAGCATTTAGTAGTGCCAGAACTCAAACCAAGGCTTTGTGACTCCAAAGGTGGTGCTGTTAGTAGAGGGGAAGTATGATTATGTGAGTCCGTGGGAGTCGAAGGAGAGGTATGGTAGTGCTGGTGTTGGTGATAGTGGCGATAGTGGAAATGTAAAATATTCAAGCCCCCTTCTTCTTTAGTGAGACTTTAATAAAATTTGTTTGAAAAGTTTAAAAAGTGGTAGGAACATGCTACTTGTAAATATGAGATAAATAGAAAACCAACTGAGAGAGTTCCAAGTGGAGATTGGGTCTTGGAGATTGAAAACAGAATGGGGGATTCTATTTTTTTATTATTAGCTTTGTAATTCTGTTTCATATTTTGAATTCTGGACATGAATTACTGAAATAAAAGTAAAAGTTTGCCTGTCATGGTAACAACATGCCTGTAACCCCAGCACCGAAGCTGAGGCAGGAGGACTGCAAGTTTGAGGACAGCCTGGACATAGGAAGTTTGAGACCAGCCTGGACTGGAGACCCTGTCTCAAAAAATCCCAAACAAAACAAACCTGTTTGTTAAAATTTACAAAAGAAGAAGTAATTTACTAGCATTTAATTTGATAATGAAAGATAGATTTTTACCTAGTTTGGGCAGGCAGGACACTATTAAACACTTCTTAATTAATAATTAATGTATTTATATTCTAATAGTTCAAACATTTTAATTTTCCTTTTAAATGAAACATTTCAGGGATCAAGTTAGATTTATTATCCAGTAAAATTACCTAAAAAACATTCTTCTTTTTTACTTGAAATTATAATTGCTTTTAATGTAGTTGTCTTATTGTTATCTTTGTTATTTTTACGTGCAAGTGAGACTTCTTGTTTCCATACAACAAAACATTTATATTTCAAATTTTGAGAAATATTTATTCACTATCACTCAGTGACTGTAATTAATCTTTGTGAAGCCGACTTCTTTGCCTCTCATTTCCCACCTTTTTCTACACAAAATGTATGCTGCTTTTTTTTTTTCCAATATTGAAGATTGAATGTTGGACTTTTGCAATGAGCACACTCCCAGCCCTCCATTTTTTATATTATATTTTGAGACAGAGTCTTGCTTAGTCACTAAATTGCTCAGGCTGGGCCTGAACTTGGGGTCTTCCTGCCTGAGCCTTTCAAATGCTGGGATTACAGGTTTGTGCCACCTGGTCCAGCTCAAAATGCCGCCTCTCACATAGTTTTGCCCCTTTCATTACTCTCCTTCAATGGAAATGGTTTTTCCAGAGTATTAGCCTCATCAGATTGCTCAGTGTTTTCTTTTGTATTTTATTCTAACTGGCCTACTGTTACACCTCTCAGCAAATTCATTTTCCTTATGTTTAACATTATCTTTATTGTTAGCCTTCTTTCAGTGTTTATACCAGACATCTTAAGTGGTTTTGGTGAGATTATTTTAAAGAATTATATATTTGCTCTGTTCTTACCAATCCAATGAATAGTTGTTTTTTTTTTAAATAAAGGCAACTTTCATGTGTTTTATATTGTTTAGTGGTTTGTAAATTCTGCTTTAACAAGAAAACTTGAGTGATATATAGGAGGATTAACTTTTTCCAATAAGAAGAAATGGCAATATAATTTTGATTGGTATCAGTGCTGTCAGATTTTTCCAAGTCATGTCAAAAGTACAAATTATTTATATATATAAAGTGTCAATCAAGATTGTGATGTTTAACATAATTTCAGATTATTAAAATACATAAATAACTTGATAGATGCTATTTATATGTGGAAATATATAACTAAATCTATTTTATTAACAGATATGTTTGAAGGGTAAAGTACATATATTTAAGTACTTAAATATCCAAGCATGTTGTAGAATGGATAAGAAACCAGATTCTCTGGATCTTCCATCACTGAGCAAAAGAATGCCCTCTCAGCCTCTCACTGACAGGTAAAGTAATTCCTTTACAATCTCTTTTGATGATAATTGCTGTCCTCTCTTTCTGTGAAAGATATTTATTAATCTTGAGTATACAGTACTGAATATATTTAGGCTGATTGCCCCAGTATTAAAATCAGTAAATGACTGAAGCTAAATATCACTGTCATAAAATGAACCTCTGGTACAGTAGAATAAATTTGAGATTTTTCTCAAGATATTTTAATAGGAAAAATATTAACACTTGAATTACAGCTCAGCTATGACAAGTGTTAATTTACTTCTGTGGTCTCTGTAGTCTACATTTGTAATAGCAAGTAGAATTTGACTCTGAATTGAGGTCGTAGAAGAACTGGACATTCTGGAAGTACCTGTCTTTCTTTTGTCCTGTCATTACCCACCCCCTTCCACCAAGACTGAACCTAGGATTCTGAGCCCTAGGGTTCTGAGCGAGTCAGGGATTCTACTGCTGACCGACAGCCCCCACCCCTTGTCATATTCTTTATGATTGGATCAAAGGTGATATATCGTTGATGTTTTCTTAGTCACTTTCTCTTCACTGGCACATAATACCTGCCACCCACAATTTAAAATAGGTGAAGTTTATTTTGTTTCACATTTTCAGCCCATGGTCACCTGGCCTTAAGGCAGAAATGGCATGGTGGAAAGGCCAAACAGAGGAAAGCTGCTCACATCATGGATGCAGGAAGTAGAGAGAAGGGAGGAGCTCGGGAGGGAGCTATACACTTCCAGGTCACATCCCTAGTGACACGCCTGGAACCAGGCTCCGTCTCCTAATGGCATACTCAGCTGTGAACTCATCAGTGGACTGAGGAGTATAGGCCCCCCTGATCCAATTGCTTTCCAAACACATGAGGCTTTTGGGGGACATCCCAAATCTAACCCATAATAATTTTCTTCATGGTTTTGTTGTATTCCTCATGAGGTTTTGAAATGGTAGATTTGATATTGTTTCTAATTCAAGCTTTTCAAGATGTAGATTGGTCTGAAAGACCTAATGAAAATATAATTCCATGCTGACAGATGGAAATAACTTGGATTGCAATCAGACTACATAATGGAAGAATACACCCCTGCCTAAAATATTTAAAGTTTTGTCATTGCATATATGCCATAGATTACTTTGAATGGCAATATAGTAGGTACTATTCTGTTACTTACTATGAATAGTTATTAACTGTTATCACCATGCTATAGTGCATATGTGTCTTGTAAGTACTAAGGAAGGCATTCCGTTAACAATACTAGTTCTCGGGTTCCCAAATGGGAGTTTTTACTGAATATTTCTCTTATTCGAGTAGAATTAATAACTAAACATTAGATTTAGTTCCTAAAGATTATTTTGTCAATATTATGAACAGTAGCAGACCAAAAAGTTTCTATGAAAACTAGAATTAATTGCTATTCTAATGTATTAATTTGATTTATATTTATTTTAAAGTGAATTTACTTTAGTAATGGCATTCATTGTTTTAGTCATTTGTTTTACAAATATCTGTTGGATGCTTGCTTGCAGATTCATGGTGTGTTTTGTTGAATGCCATACATACACAT
Source organism: Hystrix cristata (assembly GCA_004026905.1). Classification (NCBI taxonomy): domain Eukaryota; kingdom Metazoa; phylum Chordata; class Mammalia; order Rodentia; family Hystricidae; genus Hystrix; species Hystrix cristata. The sequence goes on from PVJO010006747.1 coordinate 82,273, forward strand.
TGATATTGGCTCTCATGGAGCTCACAGTCTAGTGGAGAAAGAGCCAGTAAATTAACAAAGCAAGACTATATATAAAGAATATATATATGGGGGGTCTTAGTCCACTTTGTGCTTCTAGAACAAAATACCTTAGATGGTTCTAGAAGTTCTAGAACAACATGGTTCTAGAGGCTGGGAAGTCCAAGATACCACTGCTACTTATTGGCTCATTGTGAGCCTCTTACTGCTGCATCACAGCATGGCAGAACTCATCACATGGGCAAGACAAGGAAAGGTTACGAAGGGCTGAATGCTCTTACAACAGCTTTACTCCCAGGATAATGAATCCACTCCTCCAGTAACAACATTAATCCATTCATTAGGGCAGACCTCTTATGATCTAAATAACCTCCCATCCAGGCCCATCTCCCAGCATTTCACATTGGGGATTAAGCTTGCAAAACATGAACTTTGGGAACACATTCAAATCATAGCATGCACACACACAGTTGTATAGGTGGGCCCCAATTTATGATGGCTCAGCTTAGCAGTGTTTCACTTTATGATGGTTCTTAAGTGACAGACATTCAATAAAAACATATGTGGTATTGTTCATATTCTCTCTCTCTCTCTCTCATTCTCTGTCGCAGCAGCAGCAGCAGCAGTGATCTGCAGCTCCTAGTCAGCCACTTAGTAACAAGGGTGAACAATCAGTACTGTACAGTGAACTGCGTTGCATTGCTAAGCTATGATTTTTGGTAGATTAAATGTGCTAAATGTAGTTTTAATTACAATATTTGCAAGTTAGAAGGACCTTAGTGTGTTCAAAGATGGGAAGCATAGTTGGAGTAGAGTGATTGAAAGGTGTATTGGAACAAGTTCCCTTTAGAGAGGTATTTAGACTCAAGTCATGTGGGGGTATTACGGTCTGTGGTCAAAAGTTTGAAATTTTTTTGTTTTGTTTTGTTTTTTGAGACAGGGTCTGGCTATATAGTCCAAACTGGCCTCGAACTCACTGCAGTCCTCCTGCCTCAGCCTCCCGGGTGCTGGGATTACAGGCATGCACTACCACACCCAGCCAAAAGTTTGAATTTTATTTAAAATGCAGTGGGAAATCATTGGACAGTTTGAACCAGAATAATATAACCTGAAAACTATTTGGCTTTTAGGAGAATAAGTTGGAAATAAGCAAAAGTAGAAGCACAAGGACCAGTTAGGTTATTTTAGTACTGCCCACAAAGCATGTGGTCTTAAACAGGGTAATTGCAATAGAGATAAAAAGAAGTAGAAAGAATTAAGATATATTTTGGAGATAGTTTCTAACAGTGCTGTCTAATAGATATATATTATGAGGTAAATATATAGTTTTTATTTTTCTAGTAGCCTATTTTAAAGAAAGTAAAAAGAAACAGCAAATTGATGTTAATAATATGTTTTATTTAACTCAGTATATTAAAATAGTATCTTTTTTTTTTTTTTTTTTTTTTTGTGGTGCCGGGGATCGAACTCAGGCCCTTGTGCTTGCAAGGCAAGCACTCTAATCACTGAGCTAAATCCCCAGCCCCAAAATAGTATCATTTTAACATGCAACTAATACAAAAATTTGTAAGATATTTTATATGCTTTTTGGGATATTAAACCTTTGAAATCTGATGTGTATTTATATTTACCTGTTTCAGTTTGGTCTGCCTACGCGTCAAGTGTTAAGCAGCCATATGTGGCTAGTGGCTACCTAATGCACAGTACGGATATGCAGGGTTGTTTGCTGAGTATGACAATACATGTACAGCTTATATGAAACTACTTAGAAAATTCTTGTATGTGCTCTCTTCTTCCATATTCAGGCTCTTGGCTGAATGATTCTTACTGCCTAGAATACCCTCCCATGCTTTGTCTATTTTGTAAACTCCTCTTGGTAAATTCAGCGTAATGCCTGATACTTGGTAGATGCTTCCTTCCATTTATAGTTATACTCCTGAAAAGTATAAAAGTCAGTTTTTCAGTGTGAAATTGTATTTAGGGAAAGAATTATAGTGCAGTGATTAAGATTGGGGACTTCAGTGCTAGGTAATCTGGGGATCAGATTCACACTGTTTTTTGCAAGTTGTGTGTCCTTGAGGAAATTGCTTCACTTTTGCTAGCCTCAGTTTCCTCACTTTTAAAATGAGAAAACACTACCATCTGCTAGAGTTTTCACAAGAAATAGAAAAGGTATTATCTTTAAAACACTTAGCACAGTTCTAAGCAACCATTGTAGAGTGTATGGGAAATTTGTAAATTAAGCGGAAAAATGCTTTGCAACCTGAGTGGTATACTTTGTAATTCAGAAATTTATAAGGATAGCTATAGTCCCACACCAAAACGTCCTGTATTCGATTCACTGCATACTTTTTTCCTCCCTGCATTCTCTCTTTTCTTGGTTATATGATGGGCATTATTCATACAACTAAAAGCTTGTTTTTAGAGATAACGGAGAGGAAAGTGTACAAAATTTAAAAATATTTCAAAGCGCAGTGATGAAATTTGCCAAGCCAATGAGAAAAGTAGACCTTTCATCAAGATAATTTTTGAGCAGGGCAGCCTGCTTTTCTGAATCTCTCTGGAGAAATAATGAGTTATTGTTAACAACTGATACTTTGCAACTGAGCACATGATGGAAAAAAGTGCTGCATGAGGGACTTGAATAAAATATTTTGTAGGAAGATTTCTGATATTTCTCAAGTCCTTACAAATCTTAGACACTGGAAAAATATGTTCTGTATTATCTAGTGAAATTTTAGGTCGAGTATGAATTATTTATTTAAGAACAAGCTCCTAATTGCCCTTAGGATTTCTGTTTCCATAGTATGGAAGATTTTTATCCCAATAAAAATCATGGCCCTGACTCTGGAATTGGAAGTGATAATGGAGAGAAACGATTATCTACAACGGAAGTGAGTCTTTTCTATTGCTGATGAATATTGTACTGTATAATTTTATTAGAGCTTTGAAATAGTCACTTGCATACATTTGACTTTATTTTACTTGAAAATATGATCATTGTTTTATGACTTCAAATGGAAAAAAGTACATATTTATTTTTAAGAGCAGAACAGAACAGTCAACTTTAACATTTAACTTTTGGTTTGAAAGCTGGTGAAGTAAAGCAGATATTTTGTAATATGTTTAATTAAAGCAGTGTAATCCTTATCATCTGTTTCCAATGCCTTGTATACAGTTTGCGCTTGTTCCTTTCAGCCGTCAGATGATGACACAATCAGCCTTCACTCTCAAGTATCAGAATCAAATAGAGAGCAGACATCAAGAAATGACAGTCACACAATAGGAAGCAAGCCTGATTCTCAGAAAGGTAATTCATGTGGTGTCTGCTATTTTTATTTCATATACATAGCCCTTGTTAAAAGCGGGGTTTGAAAAATTATACTGTCTCTTATATTGAGAAAATAAACTTTTATTCTAAGCACTATAGTGTCACAGCATTTACTAATCTATTTTTCAATAAATATTCATCTGTACTTAGACCAAGAAGTGTATGATTTTATTGACCCCAACACAGAAGATGTCACTGTTCCTGAACAAGGTGATGCACATATGGGATCAATTGTCTCTTTCCTTAAGGTAAATAAAGCTGTGAACAAGTACTGATAACATGTTTTCCTTGGTCTTGCAAAAGTAAGTCATAACAATTAAAATAATAATTTTCTTTTTCATAAGGGAAAAGAAAAATGCTCTGAAAAATCTCAGAAAAATGAACTCAGAAATGAAAAAAGGTAGGCACCTATGAATTTTCAAAATGCACTATTACTTATCAATACTTGAACTATTCATTACACACTTTCACTTGAAAGAGTAAAGATTTTTTTGTTCATTTCAGTTATGTTTAATTAATTTGCAAATAGTTCATCTGTCTGAATTCCTTAATTAAACCAAAAATCATAGTAAATATTTGAGTATAAAATGGACATTATTTTTCCCTCTGAGGTTTAATGATAATGTCTCCTATTTTATTACTGAGGACTCTACCTTCACATACATCGGCTCCTATCAACTCTTTAACAAACCTTTAAGAGAGATGGTATTGGATGGTGTAAGGAAACTGAGACCTGGAGTTTCAAATGTTCTTTCTCTTCATTTACTGTACTTTGCATTTTTTTTCAGACTGTTTATGGTGATTTTCCATATTTTATTAAAATAATTATAATTGGGATCTTTTTTTATCTTCCACCTTATGAAATGGTAGAATATGACCTACCAGATTGTTTTTTTTTCTTTTTTTTTTTTTATTTTAAACCAAGAACATGTATTGGTACATTCTACATACAATGGTCACATTCATTACATTAATTCTGTACCTATACATGATGTATCTTGGTTCTCCCCCCTCTTCCCCCTCCCCTCTGCACCCTCCCTCCCTATTTACAGCAGGTTCATTCATCATTTTCCACATTTTCCCTTTCCCCTCTTTTTCCCCTGTTGCCTTTCTGCTTTTCCCCTTCTTTCTTTCTAGTACTTCTCTCCTCTGCTCACCATCCTCCTTTTATATAATATCTATTACACCTCTTTGTCCTTATTTACAATTATGGTC